>JADBJO010006170.1:0-22500 GCA_016801955.1 Conus betulinus
TTTGTTTGAGGTCATGTAATAACCTATTTTGGACAGATGCACTAAAAACCTTTGAGCGTGTGTATGCAAAATGCCTTCTCCTGAACCCTGCAGAGTCATGGCTGATTGTATTCACTACAATAACACATAACAAGAGGCAGACATGTTGGTTTTGTAAAGAATGGATTGATGAGAGCATTTTGTTTATTCAGTGTTACTGATGACAGATTCTATAACTTTCGTGAATTCCAAGAGAAACACGGCCATGACTGTCGATTGAACATTTTCTTCTCTTCTGATTTGCAGTTTTGCGTCTGTCGACGCAAACTGCGTCAAGACGCAAAGCGTCACGTAACAGCCAACCAGCCCATGACCTTTTCATGATGCCAAGGATGCTTGGTACCAAATTTGGTGGCGATCGATCGCCAAAAAGTGTGGCTTTGTATAAACATCAGATAGACACACAGACACAGACGAAACACACACACACACACACACACACACACACACACACACACACACACACACACACATATATATAGATCTGTCTTCGAGAGGGATTGCAATAGTTTCCTCATGCAGCTAGCGAAGGGTTTTCATATGTATGATATACATTTTCCCATTTAGTTCATCTTCAATTTTTTTCTTTCTCCTCTCAATTTCAGATCTTTGCCAAGTCATTACTATAATGATGGAAGAATTGTTAACCTGCACTTGTTTTCCCCCACTACTTAATTGTTCAGCATTATATATATATATATAAGATTATGACGACGACGACGACACCGACAATGACCACGATGGCCAAAACGTTGCTGTTGTTGCTGTTGCTGTGTTGTTGTTGTTGCTGCTGTTGCTAGTGCTGTGGTTGTTGTTGTTGTTGTTGTTTTGTTGATGATGATGATAATGATGATGATGATGATGATGATGAACTTTAAATCCCCATGCCCATTCTCTTACAGATAGACATCTGGGAACAGGTGGCGGGGAGGGGGGGGGGGGGGGGGTCATCGAAGTCATGATCAGATTAACTCCCCCTCTGTTACAAAGTAACTCCCCTGGAGTGTTTCATGTCAGAAAAAAAAGTGTACACATTAACTCCCAGGAGAGTTATTCTAAACTGTGAAAAACTGCCCCCCCCCCCCCCCCCCTAAGGGAGCAGGGAGTTAAAACTTTTACACACCTGGATTAACTCCTAGGAGTTAATCTGGATATAGTACAGACTAACTCCCAGGGGAGGTCGTTCTGTTACAGGGTGGGAGTTAGATCTGATATATGTACAAAATGACTCGCCCCTTAATGTTTTCAAGAATTTGTTGAGACTTGTACAAAAAAAAGATTTTAGAACATTTTGAAGTTTTACTGAGTGGAGTTATTTTGACACAGGGTGGTAGTCATTCTAGTTTAACTCCCGAGGAGTTACATTTTACATAGGAACAGTTTAACTCCCTCTGGGGCCGTATTCATGAACAGACTTATCTGGAGGTTAAACCCGACTTCCGCTGGTTAACTCTCTAACCGGAGGTTAACTCCCAAACCGGGACATTCATGGCCATCAGTTACGGCTAACCGGTGGTCTTGACCGGCGGTTATTTTAACGGAGGGGCCCCCTCCTGCCTAACCAGAGGTTAAATATGGCGGCGTTCGTGTACGTGGGAAATTTCCGACGGCGTGTTTTGCGACGGGAACGAGTGTTTCGCGATAGAAATAATCCAATTGACTGGTTTGACGACGTGGAACTGTTCACTAAGTTCAGATTTCGTCGTGAGCACATTTTGAGTCTCACAGACGCAGTAAACGAGGAAACTGAACACCCGAAATGAAGGGGAGCACTGTTGCCAGGTACAGCAAGTGTGCTTAGCCCTTCGTTTCTATGCTACTGGCACATTTCAAGACGCAGTTGGAGAACTGTTTCAAGTCAGCCAGTCAGCTGCATCCCGTACAATTCATTCAGTGACAGTAGCCAAGTCAGGCAGCGGCAGACAGGCAAAAAGAAAAGTTCTTTGACATTGCCAACTTCCCCCAAGTGTTCGCATGTGTTGTTGGTACGCACATTCCAATACCACGCCCTCCCCAGGACATCGAGAACGTCTTTGTGAATCGCATGTATGTCCACTCCATCAACGTGCAGGTGAAGCTATATTTCATATATTTGTGTATGTGCAGATGTCTGTGTGCCTACGTGCTTGAGTCAGAGAGAGAGAGAGAGAGAGGAGAGAGAGAGAGAGAGAGAGAGAGAGAGAGAGAGAGAGAGTGTGTGTGTGTGTGTGTGTGTGTGTGTGTGTGTGTGTGTGTGTGTGTGCAAGCTTGTGTTGCTGCTGGTAAAGCAGAGACACCGCAGCTGATCAACATACTTCTAAGGTAATAATATCTGTTTGCCAGTTTGTTCATTTAACTTCTAGTTCTACAACGTTTGATTCCTGCCATGTCAGTTTATGCACATTGGTATTATTGTTGGTATTTATTATGTATGTGTCCGTGTTGTATTCTGCAATATATTTTATGAACAAGGTGGTCAATAATGTAATGTAGAGTGCAAACAAGAAGTTATCTGTGAAATAGATGAGTTTATGTTGTCGCGTATTCAAATGTAAAAACCTGAACATTGCTTGGAGTAAACAGTAAACAACAGGAGACAAAGAGAATGTTTCGGTGAAAACACATGAAATACACACAAACATGTTCTCAGTTGAATGTTTATTAGACAAATGGTGTTCAACATTTTTCATATCTGGGTATATATATATATATATATATATATATATATATATATATATATATATATATATATATATATATACGTACATCAACAACAAGTACAATTTTGGCATCAACGTTGCAAAATAAATTAAGAAAAAAATGCTGAAGGGAAAAAAGGACACCTGCATGCATGCACTACTCGCTGCAATAATTGGCCTATATCTTATCCTCAAAAAAAAAACAGTCATGAGCAAAACAACATTGTTTTACACCAACTTTTAAATTTTAAGACATTATTAACACACCTAGCGAAAATACATGGCATTAGCAAGTTTCATTTCATGTTGTTGACTTTCAAAGTGGCTACCCTCTTGGGCCCCACCAATTAACATTGTCTTCAGTATAGCAATGTTTTGACCATACAAAATTGAAACAAAACCAAGAACAAATTTTCACACACACACACACACACACACACACACACACACACACATGAATACATGTGTACACAATTAAGTGGAGTCTTCCCCACAGCACAATCACACATACACACAGAGAAAGTTTTACATTTTCAGTCAATATCAGAAACAGAAAGAGAGAGAGGTAATCTAGACACGGCTTCAGTTTATTGTGGGCAAGAAGAGGAAGGGAGGGAATGAAAACTAATCAGTTTCTGTGGAGGTGGTTGGCTCTTCAGTTCCCAGAGATTTTGTTAACCATAATCTTACCACCATGGCTAGAGCAGTAAATGCCTTTGCTTTTTTCAATGTCTATGATTTTTTTTTTCAATTTCACTACCATTTTTTTTTTCAAAAACACTACCATTTTCTTCAATTTCACTGTGATTATTTTCAATTTAACTATGCGGGAAATCATTCCACAGCTGGGAATCACAGTTTTCATAACGCCTTCTCTTTGCAGGTCTCCTCGGACTAAAGTCTTTTTTTTAGCTTTGTCTTTCAAGGTATTGGCTTCCCTCCGTTGTGGCTGTGCTAGGGTAATTGGCTGCACATCAGGGGCAACACACTGCACATCAGGGGCACCATGCCATACATCAGGGGCATCATGCCGCACTTCAGGGCTACATCTGCACCGGAGGTCTCATCTGTCATGTTTTCAGCGTGAACTTGAAACCTGACACACCTGACCATTTTGTGGAGCTTCTGCAACAGATATCATCATGGCCGTTTTATGAATGAAAAGGATCCTTTGTGGCTTCAATGGTACCATTTGCGCTCACAAATGTAGCAGTGTGACTTCTGATTCTCTTTCAGCTGGAACTAACAGTAACACATGCGACTAGGAATGTCACATGCAATAAAATCTTGGGTTGTATCTTGGGTGTAAAGATTTTTTCTTTCATATCACATGACTGACAACACATTTTCCAGATGCATCCAAGTTTTGGAAAGTTGCTGCATAGTTTTGTTACAACTCTTGGCTCTTAGCATAATATGGAGGTAGCCCTTTTATGGCACTTAGAGGTCAGCTTGGCTGACAGCCATATGAATTGAAAATGAAATGTGAATGTTCACTGATTTTACAAATGACATAAACCTTAAAAACAAAAACAAAAAAAAAACAAACAGAAATGCAGTGACAACACACAATGTGTTTTGTATTATTTTGATAATGTATCAGCTTCTTTCTTTCTTGCTCTTTCTCTCTTTCTTCTTATTTTCTTTTTTTTCTATCCAGTGAAATAGTCATACAGTTTTACAACTGTCAGGCAATGTGCAATGAAGTACAGCTGTTCATAAAATGTACCAAGTCATTCAGTAAGCAGTACAATAACAAGAAAACCTGGTGTACAGAGTGTAGTTGTTGTTGTTCTTTGTCACACACACACACACACACACACACACACACACACACGCACACATGCACACACACACACACACACACACACACACACACACACACACACACACACACACACACACACACACACACACACACACACACACACACACACGAAAAGGCACCGCTCAACGTTCAGGTCTAAAGTGTGACACACTATAAACGTGGCTTTGCATCTGATCACACCAGATTTTCCTCAACAGACTACAATCCGACATTCATCAGTGTCTCTAGAACACACTTCAGGAAAAAAAAACCCCTGCATATATGATATTAGAATTTTGAACACACAATTCTAAAGGGACCTAATTTCACTGTGTGGTGTGGGTCAAGGATGAAATATTTCTTTAAAATACCATATTATTTTATTTAGTTAAAATATATTACTGAGACTGATTTCAAAATACGTTTATGTGACAACACCATCCTCAAATACCAAACAAACAAAAACATGCATAAGACAACAAGACTTGCATAAGTACACAGTGCTTAATTTTTGCTGTTAGGTAGCAAATGTCACATGGATCATACTTGACACAATTTGGAAAAAAGACCTCCATGCTGCAGAATCATATTTTCAGTGTCAAGGTGGAAGTTCTCATTTGACCTTGGACATGGTATGCATCCGTTTTAGCTTAGGCTGAGACTGCCTTTTTCTTGTCTGGCCTGTGTGTTTTGAGAAAGGTTAAAATAAACTGAAATAGTGCCATTATCTTTTAGGTGTTATGTGGCTTCAAATTTGCACTTTTTTGTTTTTGGTCTTTTGTGTGTGTGTGTGTGTGTGTGTGTGTGTGTGGAAAATTCCCTTTGTTCAGACAAATTTTTCTTCTCATTTTCAGAATTAAAAAAAAAATTGCTGATATGATTTACCTTCTAGGATTAGGATGTCTGAGTTCCCAGGCATAGTTGCATTCAGATCACATTCCTTATTATGTCGGCTGGCTGTTCATTTGAGCTGCAAGAGAACGATATCAATGTCAGAAAACCCTCACTGTCAGTGAGGTAGTGAGTAGTTCATGGCAATTTCTAATCCTGTGATCACGTAAACATCCCCAGGAAATATTTTATCTATGTGGCCAGTGTTCTGTAAATACATGAACATTTTGTTTGCTATTAAACCATTTCATACAGTTTGAAATGTTTACAGAGGGAAGGTATCCACCCAATGAATACATCATAGAATATACTGTATTACATGTCATAACAGCCATCAGATTGTTGTACAGTAATCCATGTCATAATAGCCATTGTACAACAGTTGTTGTACAATAATCTGCCATCATCTAATTGTTGTACTAGAATCTACATATATATTGTATATTTTGTGCTGCAAGCTTTCTGAAAGAAGAAACATAATAAGCTTTTCAATTTTTTCTCGCACAACATGAAAGCTACAGTTACAAATCTTTGCACATTTCTAGTGCCCCAAAATCGATTCACGTAAGCTTAAGGTTTATAATCAGAGCTGAAAACAGACTATCTAACACGTTAAAACACTTATCCAGACAGCATACATTAAGCGTGGATCCAGCACTTGAAATGTTCAGTTTATCAAAACATGACAACTTAATGCATTGTTGTGTATTTCGTAATTTGCTCAGTACTTTGCTTTGTTAGATGAGCTTAATGTAGAAGGCAGCTGCATTTGGTTTGTTTCATTTGAGAGATATATAATTACATGCAATGTGCAAAACAAGTAAAGAAATTAAATGTGCATCTCATTACCCAACGGCTAATTTATAATTTACTATCAGCAATACTATACACACGCACACACACACACACACACACACACACACACACACACACACACACACACACACACACACACACACACACACGCATGCATGTGAGACAAACAAAGGAACCTGGTGTAGGGTATATCAGGAATCCAGAATTTAAATTACCAAGCTCACTGCAAGTGCTGGCCGGTAGATGCTGCTGTCGGAATGTGTCATGACCACCACCTGAAAAAAGACATATTTCATATTGATTAAATACATTACAAGTCAAACAAATGTACATATTCATCATCTACAACCAACCTATTTTGTTGCTTGAGTGAATAAAGTATTTTTCGATTATAGAAAGTTACAATATTCTACAATTTTCTCACATATTTATTTTCTGTTGGTCGGGTAAAAAAACAGCTCAGGGACTGTGGGAAGTTTTTATTTCAGTATCATAATCACCGTCATAGTGTTGTTATAATATCAAAATAACAGAACTTTCCAACATTAGAAATTGCTTTAATGACTGTGAGTACAATAATGAGCGAACTCGAAACGCTATCCTGTTCCAAGTCTACCTAGAACAGATTCTTATGTACATGCCTACAAATTCATCACATTTGTTAAAGACACACACACGCGCGCGCGCGCGCGCACATACAAATCTCTTTCAAGACAACCAATTGCAAGAAAAGAAAATGACTCAATGCATGACATTTAAAACACACATTAACTTGGTCACCTACCCCCACCCCACAGACATACGCTTTCTCCACTCATGCATTACACTTGCTAAGTGCCTTACAATATTGCTCGGGAATAACACCAAACCACATGCAGGACATATAGATGCATTTCCACATTGGGCTATGCATGATAACACACACTCACATCTACACATTTGGATGTTTGCTGTACATGCATGCACACAACACACACTCTTTCTGCCTCACACACACCGAGTAACATAAACATGTAATACAGTGTGATAACACACAGCTTTTACTGCAGGCTTGTCAAGTATTCCCATGTTTAATTCGCCTCTGATACCTTGAATCAGGTCACTGTCGCCACCAACAATCATGTCGATCAGCTCGTCTGTGGTTTAGAGGGCACTGCCCGTTTTCCTACGGTCTGCCGCTCCATTCCGATGGTCTCTCTTTAGATTGGTCTATTTTTTCCACAAACTTATTCTCTCAGTTTTCAACATCGTTGTTTACTCCGGAAATGGGTCAGACACGCATGCGCTGAGAGCGAGATTACTGGAATACCCTGTCAGTCTGAAAATAGACGGCCGGATAAACTAATCAGACCGCGGCTCATGAATAGATTATGCTTTCTAACCAGAGGATCCAGTTTAACCGCCGGTTCCGTACCCGGAGGTCAACAGCAGGTTGTCCATGAATATCACCCCTGATGTGTGTGGCGGGGGAAAGTCACCTTCGAAATTCCGGCGTTGTGAAGCACCCACAGAAATCGTCAGGTATCCTCCAGCCGTACGCGGATTTAATGTGAGAGTTTTGACAATTTGCATGTAATTTTGTGCAGGATGACATATAGAAAACGATAACAATAAAATGTTGGAAAAGCAAAACTGTGTGCATATATGCACGGTTGGGTGAACGAGTTCGTCATACTATATGGTGGTACACAATGACTGACACGTGTGTAAGTGTTGTTACTAAATATATGGCTCGAAAAACGCAGTTACAGCCACACACTCGATATTTAATTTAGCACATTTTCTTCGGCACTAAAAAAATAGTTCAGAATACATGAATGTAATGAGTAATGTTACATAACTGATATCCTTTACTTTTCGCCAGTCGTGGTACAACACAGAGAAATGTAGTGATAGAGTAATTGTGAACAATGTACGTTACAATAATGTGATGCAATACGTTAGACAAACGAATCGGGTTAGATCCGTTTACATCAACAAATTGATAATCATATTTAGTTGTTTTATATTATGCGTGAGAAGAAGAAATGTTTGACTATGCAATATGAACGACCATACGCAGACGTACACATAGATTTGAAACCCATCATTTTTTCTTCATGAAAAATGCAGGGTGTTGACTCGCCACACTGTAGTTCTCAGAGCCTGGACGTTTCCGCTGTTACGCGAACTTTCACGGAACTTTCGCCGAAAAAAAAAAAAAAGTTTCCGCGGAAAAATTCTCTAAAATTCCTAGGTACTGCAAGCGAAATGTTTGTTTTGACTTGATCGGCTAAGTGAGGCATAATGCGTGCAGTGGTCAAAGAGTGGTGGCCCTTCCAAGATGGGCGGAGAAAAGCTACTACTCCGCTGCGATGCTTTCGACGATCCCAAAGCAAAAAAAACTCGTGGGAATGGAGCTTGATGGAGACGGTAGTTGGCGAAGAAAGACTTGCACAACACTTCTAAGATATAAATGTGCGTGGGACTGCGTTTTGCGATCTGCGTCGCTTTTTGAGATCATAACATGAAAGATCGAATTGCCCAGGAAGAAGTCCTCTTAAAAGAGGACTGCGAAGTGCAAAAAGTGGCGAAAAAAGAGTTAACACTTTGGAGATAATCATAGAAAGTGTATGTATGTGTATACAAATTTTCATCTATCGATTCATCTCCCTGGATTAGCAGTGAAGGTCTTGGCGTTTTTGTCACATCCTTTTTTGCGATCATGGCTTTTTTCATCTGAAAAGCATCAAGAATAACCATAGAAAAACGTTAGTAAAGAATCGATCTCAAACTTTTTTTTCTTTTCGTAAAATATTACGTTTGAAATTGTTTGTTTATCTGTTTTCAGCTGTGGATATGCAACCCCCACCCCCCCACCCACCCCAAACTCTCTCTCTCTCTCTCTCTCTCTCTCTCTCTCTCTCACACACACACACACACACACACACACACACACACACACACACACACACACACACACACACACACACACAGTTTCCTGTTCTTGCACATTGGCAACAGATTTTTCATTACAAATATATATTGCAGTATTGCTGCTAAATTAACGTGAAAATGGAAGAAATCCTAGTACATCTGATACTTTTCATTTTTGCCTCCAGATTGCACAATCAACAAAAAATGAAACTTCAACATTTTCCGGAGAGCATACCTTACGTACCCCCCCCCCCACCCCCCCACCCACCCACCCACCAACACCTTCAGGTGCTACGCGCGTTAGAGTTGGTGCTACTCATCCTCAGGGATAGGGACTAAAACAAAACGTTAGCCAAAGGTGTGATAGTGAATGTTTGTTGTTAGTACACGTCCCAAAACGTTAGCCAAAGGTATAATAGTGAATGCGGATTGTTCGCACACGTCCAAAACGGTAGTCAAAGGTATGATAGTGAATGTGAATTGTTTATACACGTCCAAAACGTTAGCCAAAGGTATGATAGTGACTGTTTGTTGTTAGTACACACGTCCAAAACGTTAGCCAAAGGTATAATAGTGAATGCGGATTGTTCACACACGTCCCAAACATTAGCCAAAGGAATGATAGTGAATGTGAATTGTTTATACACGTCCAAAACGTTAGCCAAGGTATGATAGTGAATGTGAATTGTTTATACACGTCCAAAAACGTTAGCCAAAGTATGCTAGTGAGTATGGATTGTCCGTACACGTCAAAGGGTGTCACTATTAACTTATTTGGTGACTTGTTAAAATCTGTCATCGTTGTTTTCACATTTATTTTCATTTATGATTAATTACGCTTGTTCTTTGTTGACATCGGTTAGTCACAATTTGTTGGCATCCAGTGCCAATTGCTCCTAAGAACCTATGTCACGTGACACTTAAGAGCTGTGACTTTTTTTTTTTTTGAGTTTGTTTATAATCCACGCAACTACAGAGGACAACCTCCCCCCCTCCCCCCCACCCCCCCCCCCCCCACCCCCTCCCCCAAAAAAAAACACAACAACAAACAAACACGACTTAAATAAAAATGTTTCTGCTTGAAGTACTGTAGCACCTATGATGCCTTAAAACAATTTGATCATCATTTATCTCATAACACCGTCGATCAACCTACATGTTATTAGAATAAGTAATTTAATGAGATGATTTACTATTTTATGGCCTTTTGCATGACACTGCATTATAGTAGTTTAATGGAGCCCTATGTTACAATAATCCACAGTTTGCCTTTTTTTTTGTTTATGGACAATAAGAGCAAAGATAGAATTACTGCCCCGCCAGGCGAAAGAAGAAACGAACGACAAAACGTGGAATTTTTCTAAGGATTTTTCTAGGAATTTTTAACATGAAATCACTGACTACAGCATAGTAAATATAAGTGTATTCACATGCTTTGGTTGCTTCATCAATTCATTTCAGCAGAATCCAGGCAGAAGCAGATGCTAGGGAAATGGAAACATTCAGCAGATGCTAGGGAAATGGAAACATTCAGCAGATGCTAGGGAAATGGAAACATTCAGCAGATGCTAGGGAAATGGACACTTCAGTTTCAGAAGATACGAAATGAACTTGAATTTCCTGTTTAGTAGTAGTAGTAGTAGTAGTAGTAGTAGTAGTAGTAGTAGTAGTAGTAGTAGTGGTGGTGGTGGTGGTGGTGGTTGTAGTTGTAGTAGTAGTAGTAGTAGTAGCATTGCTGTTGTTCAAACTGTTGTAATTATTAGTGTTGTCGTTTTTGGTAGCACTGGTAGTGGCGGTGGCGGTGGTAGTGGTGATGGAGGTGATGATAGCCGTAATCATAATGTTGTTGTTGTTTGGATTAAAAGTTTAAATTTTGTGTATGAAACTTTTTTTTTGTCCCCTCTTTAGTGTATAGATGTGAATAAAACATGTGATGGGTTCAAGAACTGTGTCACGAACCAGGACGAGACACACTGCCCATTCCAAGGATACACGTTTGGTCAAATAAACCCCCCAGCTGTTGTCAACTTTGACACTCCTGGAGGGTTCACCATAACCCCTCTACCAGAAAACAACAAGCAGTGCCCGAACACACATTTTCAGTGTCACGATGATGGCTATTGTCTCCCTGTCTACACCAGTGTAATGACATGATAGACTGTCCAGGACACGAGGATGAGGCTGACTGTGATAATTACAAGACATGCCCAGGGTTTTATCGATGTCGGGACTTTAAGAAAACAATCTGTGTGCATGTGAATCACCTGTGTGATGGTCTGCCACAATGTCCACTGCATGATGATGAACTGGTGTGCAACATTACATGTCCTCAGCCATGTCTTTGCCATGGGTTTGCCTTCTTCTGCAATCGCACTTTTCTTGTCAGGTCTTTCCCACAGCTACGCTACCTTGAAGTCTATGATTGTGGAATGCGTATAAGTGACTTCACTCATAACATCATGCTGATTCACCTGGGTGTACAGGGGTGTGGATGGAAGAAGTTGGTACGACTCATGTTACCCAACCTTCACAGTATGGATCTTAGTAATAATCTACTTCATTTTGTAAACTTCAGCTATTTTTCAGGGATGTCTCGACTTCGGATATTGAATCTGGCAAGAAATCCTATGTCTGGTGCCATTCTTGATGTCCAAAACCAGTATGTACACCCATCGCTGATGGTTTTCAACATTTCCCACGTCGAAGCAACTTCTCTAAACATGAGCATGTTTTCAGTTCTCATGCCGAACTTAAAAGTTCTAGATTTGTCATGGAGTAAAATAAAGGCACTGAAGGAACAAGGCCTGTTGTATAACATTCAGCTTTTGAATTTACAGGGTTGTGCTATAACCGATTACACTTCAGACTTCATGAAACACATGACAAATCTTATGTATGTTTTTGCGGACAACTTCAAATTGTGTTGTTCTGCTGTTTTACCAGAGACATTTCCTAGGAAAATGTTCGGCCCCATCTGACGAAATATCTTCATGACGACTTGTTGAAATCGCTTGCTTATCGTTGTGCTCTTGTGATGTTTGCCGTGACAACTGTTTTGGGCAATTTAAGTTCTTTTTTCTATCGCATCTACTTCTCTTCAGAACGAAACAAGACTGGTTTTATTATTTTTTTGTTCTTCTCTTTGTGCATCAGACTTTCTGATGGGAGTTTACTTAGTCTTCATTGGTGTGGCAGACTGGATTTATGCAGGTAGTTACATCTGGAATGAAACTGTATGGAAAAAGAGTTTAGCTTGTAGCATGGCAGGATTCATATCTTTGTTATCATCTGAGGTATCAGCATTCCTCATCTTTGTTATTACTTTGGATCGTTTCCTTGTTCTTCGTTTTCCTTTCAGCCACATACGGTTCAGAGCCAGGTCAGCTCACATAGCCTCTGCTATCATGTGGGCACTGGGACTTACACTGGCAATTGTGCCTTTGCTTCCTATAACCTCTCACTGGCAGTTTTTCCACCAGACAGGTATTTGTATTCCACTGCCTGTAACCAGAGCTACCTTTCCTGGTCACACTTACTCGTTCAGCATCATGATTGTCTTCAATCTAACTCTCTTTGTCATGACTGGTATTGGTCAGTTCCTTATTTACTGGTCAGTGAGGAGTAGCACGATGTCTAATCAACTAATAAAGACCAAACACGAAGGCAACGAGAATACACAGTCCAAGGAAGCAACTATCGCCAGACGTCTTTTATCTGTAGCTGTGTCTGACTTTCTGTGCTGGTTTCCCATTGGTCTTTGTGGAGTCCTGGCTGCCGATGGTGTAGGTATTTCGGGAGAGAAGTCAACGTAGGAATGGCCATTTTTTGTGATGCCACTCAATTCAGCACTCAACCCCTTCCTCTACACGTTGAACATAATACTGGAGAAACGGCGGAAAGCACAAGAGCTTCGTTTCCTTCAGCTATTGCAGACTTTCCAAAAGAGATGAAAAAAAGATAGTGCAAATGAACAAAAACGAAATTGTGCCAAAATAACCTTTAAAGCCAGTTCCTTGCAGAGTGCTGTTCTGAAAATGATGTCCTAAAAGGACTGTGTTACAACGGCGTTATTGTTGCTTGCCTAAGCTTCTGTCCATCGAATGCGTTTGATTATGATTTTCATCACACAAGACTTTTGTGACACATATCCATAGTGTACTATGCCATTTGCCAGTACATACTTTTTGTGGTTGAAGCTTTCATTATCTCCCTTCTAACAGCCTGGTTTTCATTCAACGCCTACCTTGCGCTGAAGAGATCAAAGCTGAGTGACAAACTCGTTCATTTTCATTGTCCTGTTTGTTTGTGCCTTGCCTGAAGAAGACCTAAGAGGTCGAAACGAGTCGTGTTTTGTCTTTTGACCCGTTTGACCACGTTTCTCTTGGCGTTTCGCTAACATTTATTGAAGATTTGTTTAAATATGAGGAACTATAAATTTTGTGTACACCAAACCTGATACTTTAACGAATATTACTTTCCCATATTTGTCTTCGACTGTCGATCAATCTTTGTCGAATTCTTTGGATAAACTTACTTTCTTCTCCTACACTTTGGTTTATCCATGCATAGCTTAACTCAAACTCAACTAAACAAACACATACTTTTGAAGCCTTGCTAAGTTTGCCTCTTGAATTGAAATTGAGTAGCGTATTATATGCTTTTTGTTGTAATTCATCGTTAGTCATGTTTAACAACTTCCAATATACCTTCAAACAGAATTTGTATATCAGTCAGTCATTCTCCTGACCCCGCTGGGGTCGCTGGGAGACGTGATGAGTCCAGGCTCTTCTGTTGGTAGCTGTCGTGAGGATATCTGGCATGGTCATTTTGGTCCAGTCCTTTATGTTGTCGGACTAGCTCTTTCTTTGCCGTCCACGTCTGCACCCTCCTTCAACGGTTTCTTGAAGGATGGTTTTGGAGAGGGTGTTGTGACGAAAGACGTGGCCAAAACATGCCATCTTCCGTCGTTTGATGGCTGCCAGAAGTGGTTCGTGGGGCCCATCTAGGTAGTGACCAGGCTCAGCACATAATTATTGCTCTTGTGTTCTTTGTAGGAGATGCGGAGTAGTTTCCTCAGGCACCTGGTCTCAAACGCCTGGATTCTGTTTTTTGTTTCGGCCATCAGTGTCCATGTCTCGCAACCATATAACAAGATGGAGACCACTAGTGACTTGTAGAGCCGGAATTTTGTGTAGAATTTGATGTTGCTCTTCCACACTCTGTTCAGACTGGCCATCGCTGCTGATACGGAGTTGATCCTGATTAGGATTTTGCTGTGGCAGGTGCCACCTTTGGACAGGGTTGCTCCCAAGTACCTGAAGCTGGTCACTTCTTCAAGGGGCTCACCATTCATGGTTATGTTGGCAATGCTGTTAGTCGTGCTGATGACTATGACCTTTAACTTCTCTGTGCTGACCTCCATGCTGTAGGCACTTGCTCTTGTGACAAGTCTGTTTGTAAGATCCTGGAGCTTGGTGTTGCTGCCCCCCATGAGGTCGATATCGTCTGCGAAACGAAGGTACCTGTAAGAGACTGCAAAACGTCATGAATGGAGGGTCCCAATCGGACCCCGTCCTATCGGTTGAACCTGTTCTGCCGTCCACAGACAGGTTACTACTTGCTGACTGGAATCGCGTTTGGCGCATAGTTACTGTTTCCTTCTTGTTTGAATCTTGACCAGGTCCTGGATTCAACTCAACATCGCCAGACCTTTGAAGCAGAGTGGCGATCAGAAAGACCAGGGCGAAGGACAGGCGCATGCGACGAATTTTCACTGTCTTCAAACACAGCAGTCTACGCTGTTGTGCTCGTCTGCGCATAAAGTTTTTGAAAAAAACGGGCACAAAACCCCTGCGACGCTCCTAAAATTTAGAGGGCATGCTGGCATGACTAACCTGCTGTTATTGATTCTGAAAAATTCTAATGATCAGGGGTAAGAAGACGATTAAGTAACAGTAATGACAATGGATTCAGAGCCGACTTGAAACACGACTTGCCTGGATCAGTGAAGTCAGTCCAGTCCCTAACTTCTGTTTTACCTGTCCATGTGTCTTTAATCAGGGATGCATGAAAACGTGTTGTAAAATAGACACCTAGTACTTTAATCATGTCTACCAGTATGGAGATTACTGACACTTTTCCGCTTTTGTCTTTTCTTGTTCCTATCTATTTCTCTTGCTATTGTATTTTGTTCAATTTCAATCCAGACGCTTCAGATCTTTCCACTATCTACATTAACTGCTCAATGTCCTTTTCGTTTTTTGTTGTAAGCGTTGTGCATCTGCAAATTGTCTCCAATTTGTGGTAACTCTTATTATTTGAATGCTATTATTGTTTCTTACTTTCATAGCGAGAATTTCAGAATTTCAGGTGCTATTAGGAACAGTAGAGGCTGTATGGACATCCTTGTCCGTTTCCTTGTTTTGTTCCGAACCATTCAGCCAGCCATCCTCTTTCGTGGATGCAGCTTACTTTGGCTTGCTTTCCTGTTTCTCTCTCTCTCTCTCTCTCTCTCTCTCTCTCTCTCTCTCTCTCTCTCTCTCTCTCTCTCTCTCTCTCTCTCTCTCTCTCTCTCTCAGAGAGAGAGAAAGCGCGCTTGTGACCGACAGACACGCTTCACATCAATGTCCTGAATTTTCGAATATCTATGTGATTCACGGAATGGAGTGCTGAAATTTTTAAGCGCAATGATTCTTTTTTAGTCAGTACTTACACCTCTGAAAGCGTGGTGCTTCTACTGAGTGCACAAAGTGAAATATTCTAGTCTATTTGTTTGTGATTGTGTGTGGTTCCCTCCTTATCTGCCGTCACTGACCACGCAGCGCGAACCAGCAAGCCAACAGTATGTAACGCGCAGAAGGTAAGAGGGAGGCCAGCGCACAGCTGGAAATACTTTGTACTATGTAGCTGACCAGCAAGACTGTGCTGCCGCATGGCGTGATGAGACTGACTGAGTGATACTCTCTAATATTGTGTTTTTCCTTCTAGTGTCGTTTAACCATGTAAACATCCATGTATGACACGCCCACTGCAGGCTCCGACTTCACGGGCCTGCAACAGTATCCAAGGACACCCCTCACACAAGCATACTCTGTGACACTGCTGATCCACTACAGAAAAAATTCCACTGCAGCAGACGAGAACTGGCCACATGGAGGCAGTGCCTCCTTCACATATACCACCCTGACAATCTACCCAGCCAATTCTCAGTCAACGTGTAGAGCCAAGGAACTTTGATGAATGTGCCATCAACATCAGTGAGACTTCCACAACTAATCTGTGCGCTCGACTACCATCAAACTTCGCCAAAACTGTTATAAGATTATTAGTTCAGGGGGGCGTCAGATAGTAGTTATCACACTCTATGTTAAGAGTGGTGAAGATGTTTGGGAACAGTGCTATTGCAAGGTGCCGGCTGTCCTACGTTTGGTGTTGAGGAAATTGACCAAATTAGCCCAATTGTAAGTCATCTTTCAGCCAGCGACTTAGCAGCTGACATTGACAAAACTTTTCATGAAAAGATCCAAGCTTTACCCTTCCTTGATCTGAAAGACAGTCATACATGTACCAGTCCAATGCTATAATATCTGAATCCACTGAACTAGATCGCCACACAAATGTAAAAAAAAAACGGCAGAAACTACGACCAGACATAGATCACCACAGTGTCAAACGAGCCCATCGACGAAGATCGTCAAACAGATTCATTCACCACCCTGTCAAAGTGACCACATCACCAAAGATCATCAGGTCACTGCAAACCCTGAAAGAAAATGTGGACTACAACACATACCGTTTGTCGGATGCAGAAAATATTGTTCAAAGCCATATTCTAGATTTAAAAGAAAAATAAAAAATGAACTCAAAAGCTTTGCCAAAGAGAAACTAGAGTCCCTTGAAGATCTATGCAAATCACTATCTACTAAAGTTAAAACATTAGAAAATGAAAATCTCAAATTGAAATCAGATCTTGGCGAGCATAAAAGAATTATTACAGATCTCAAGAAGCAGCTTGCCACCAGTTCTTCTCATGAGTACCCCCCATTGAAACCTGCCTGTGAACCTGCCATGTCCACTGCCCTGTTTCTTTTTTTCTACTGCCTTGAAGAGGACCAGTCAGAATCAAACGACGACAACATCACAAATGCACAGATCACCTAAAACCCACCAGCCCTCCACCCACCCGTACCCAACTACCCAGCGGTCAACCCAGTCCCACCTCCGTCCAAGTAAAAAACACTCTCTGCACCCAGCCTCTCTCCCACCCTTCCCACCTCCCTTCCCCTGACCTAGCTGACACCAGTCTCCATGCCAGTCCCGCCCCTCCCAAGTTAAGACAGTGCTCCTGTCTACTCCATCCCAGTTACAAATCGTTTTGATCCATCATCATCATCACCTGATCCACAGTCCATTCCTGTCCATGTCTCCAAAAGACAGAGAGCTACTCCCAGCCCACCCCATTGTCTCCAACAAACATCACTGGAAGAACAGACGGACTGTTTGATCATAGGAGATTCCACAATACATAACATGGATGCACACAAAATGAACACAGGTAGCTTCAAATCAGTTCAGAAAATCAATGTGTCCAGTCTCAAGGTCTCTGACATAAAACACTGGCTTGAATCCCCGTCCACCCAATGCCCATGTGGATAGAGTTATTTTGCATGTAGGAATCAACGATTATAAAGGGGGAGAGATCACAACACACCAATGGAGGGCTCTCCTTTACTCATGTCAAACGACCTTCCCCAGTGCAACAGTCGTGGCCTCTTCCATCATCCCCGCATGTGGTAGACATTTAATGAATCCAGCCATTGTTCAGTCCAACCTAAAGCTTCAGACAGTATGCAGGGAACTGTCTGCAATATTTGTAGACAACAAAGATTCCTTTCTTTGCTGCTAGGAGTGGTGCCCCTAGGAAAGACATGTACAAATCTCCCCAAGACATCAGCCACGAAGGTCTACTCAAACTAGCATGGAACATCAAATACTGTGTTAGTACCTCATCGACACACACCTCCGCCCTGCTGTAAGCCACAGATGTCAATACAACACACACGACAACACACCATCAGCCCATGTTCCGGGCAAACGCTGCTCAACCGTCCCAGCGCTACGCCTCAGCGGTTACGCCAACGCAATACTACACAGGCCACGCCTCCCTGTTGAGAGCCCCAGCCTCTCAGATTCCAATGGCCGGCCCTGTCAGTTCTTCAGTGACTAACGCCAACGCGCAGAGCACAGGACCCCAACCACTGCCCACGTGTGGCACCGCTGTTCCCGCCGCGGTGCCTCCCTCCACCCCCACTAATCCTCTACAGGCCATTGCTGAAGCAGTGCGATTGCTCCCAGGCAGCCTGTGGCCCTTCTTCAGTGTGAAGACTACCTTTGTAAGAATCCCTTCCACACCCACTAGCCCCATAAAAAAAAACTGGGGGGGGGGGGGGGGGGGGGGGCGAACTAGACGTGTGTTATATGTACAAGTCCTTGCTATAAGTGTGTGTGTGTGTGTGTGTGTGTGTGTGTGTGTGTGTGTGTGCGCGCGCGTGCGCGCGCGCGCGCGCGCGCGTGTGTGTGTGTGTGTGTGTGTGTGTGTGTGTGTGTGTGTGTGTGTGTGTGACTTTCATCCTTCCTTGCCGGACTGAGAACTAATCCTCGGATACTACTTGTGCGTGTCATTATGCTCTAAGCAATAATAACTATCTTTTCACATCGGCATCTATTGTTAAAAGTGATCACCGTTGGCTGTTCTGAAACACTTTGTGTTCTACTTATTTACTATCGAAACCACTCGTGTCACTAAAGACATTTCGCCCCATGTTTCAGAAATGACTGAACTGTGTGGCTCGTGAATCATATGTGCCTTCACTGAATGCCAAACTAAATTTGTGTTTCTAATACCTGCGTTCAGTGGACGTGACTGATTGGAGAGAGCGCTCCATAAGTGGAACGCATTTGTGCCAAACAGACTTGGACCTATAGACAATTTAATCTGATTCAGCATATATATGTGTGATCAGATATATATGAGTCGCGTGCAACATACAGGAATTGTGCTTTTTAGTCTTGCAGTACTTCGTCTGTACAACCTGACAGCAATTAGTTGTGTGCACATTAGACTGTAAGTGCATCCTCAGTCACCTATTTGCGAACCACTGCTGTGGTATCTAATCTACCAGTTTGTTTGATTTTGGTTTGTTGTTGTTGTTGTTGTTGTTGTTTTTCTTGTTTTTTTGTTGCTGTTTTGTTTTTATCATTTACTTTACTTTTTCTGTACGTGTCCTTTCTTCCTCTTCCTCTATCGTTTTGGTTTTCCTTTTAGTTGTGCTCTCAGGACATATAATGACCACAAACCATAACTCATGGCCATCGAGAGATGGACTGAGAATTTGCCATTAAATATCAATAGTGCAGTCAGTAAGATCTCTAATATCTCGACCCTAATCAAAAACCACCAAAAGCCATTCCATGTTCTGGGTCTCTCCGAATCAAGACTAAATACCTACATTAGTGATAAAGATGTGTCAGTCCCAGGTTATAACATCGTTCTAAAAGACCCTATTAAAGACAAAGAGACCGGTCTTCTAGTGTATGTCAGTGAATCTCTCAACTTCAAGAGACTTTCCCACCTAGAACAGCATGACGTAGAAGCAGTGTGGATACAAATCGCACTGAACAAATCACGATTCATTTTAATCGGGTTTTGCTATCGGAACCCAGCAGAAAGAGTCAGCTGGACTGATAAATTTGTTACTATGATGGACGCAGTTCCTTAGAATGTAAAGAGATTGTTTTACTCGGCGACTTCAATGTAGATCTTGTGAAACCAAACAGCCAATGGAGCAAAGCGATAAGTGTGTTGAATTTACATCAGATCATCAAAACACCCACCAGAGTCACACCAACTTCAAAGACAACCATTGACCATATCTATGTCTCAAATGAAAATAACATACTAGAAGCTTGTGTGCCAGTCTTCTCTTCTAGTGATCATTACCCAGTGTGTGTTACATGGTCTAAACATGGAGTGAAAATCCCAAACCAGGCCACAAAACCATAACCTATCGTTGCTTCTCAAAATTTAACGAACAAGATTTTTTGTTTGATTTAATGAACTCAGAACTTTATACAGTATACAATATTACTGATCCAGATTCAGCGATTGACTTTTGGATCAAAATTTTTACAGGTCTATAATAGACGATCAGATTAAAAACAATCAGAGTAAAGCATATTCCCAAACCACCGTGGTACACGAAAGAATTACAGGTGGCATGCTACCTTAGAGACCTTTTGAAAAGAACATGGCTATGAAGAAGAATCAAGGTCGCTAAGAAATGCAATAAACTCTCAGAAGCGCAGGGAAAAAACAAAATGCTATTGCGAGTTCTTAACTTCCAAACAAAATCCAAAACTGGTTTGGCAAGCAATAAACCAGCTTAACAATAAACAGTTCTTCTTCAAAATCAACTGTTATCAAAGGTATTTCTGCTGAACAACTTAACACTCACTTCTCTACCATTCCAGATACAGTTGTTACTACTGATCATTCAAGCTCTAATGAACATAAAGGACTCCATCAATTGTGTCACGACAAAAAAAGCACGTCTGAACTACACATTCCACCCATAACTGTGCACGAGGTGTATCAGTACCTACTTCATCTCAAACAGTCAGGAACACGTGGACTAGATGGCATAGATGGCAAAATTCTGAAACTCTCGGTCCATTTATAACTGACACTTTAACGTATATCTTTAATTTGTGCATAGATAAAAGTTGTTTTCCAAATGCGTTCAAAAAAGCAAAAGTTATACCCCATTCATAAATCTGGTGATAATACTGATCCTTCAAACTACAGGCCAATATCAATCATATATATCCTTTCCAAACCTCTAGAAAAGCATTTAAATAAACACATCCTTCATCACTTCAACAAGTACGATTTGCTCCATCCCGGACAGTCTGGTTTCAGACAGAAACATTCCTGCCATTCTGCATTAATCAATCTTGTAGATGTGTGGCTTAATAATATTAATAACAACAGATATTGTGGTGTCTTATTCGTTGATTTCAGAAAAGCATTCGATGTCACTGACCTCAATCTCATTATTCGAAAACTGGAAATATACGGTCTTTCAAAATCCGCCCTTATCCTTCTAAAATCATACATCACAAAACGACAACAATGCGTCTTATTAAGGACGACTGTCTCTTTTGTAACAACTCTTAAGTACGGCGTTCCACAAGGCTCCATTTTAGGCCCGCTACTCTTCTCAATCTACATTAATGACCTACCCCTACATGTGAGATCTACACATACATCCACAATTCACACCAGCCATAATGATCCTTTCAGTCTCTCAAAACATTTGCAAGAGAGTACTAACGATCTTGTAAAATGGGACGAACTAAATCACATCTCACTTCATCTGCAAAAAAGTAAACTGATGTACATTACAACTAGGCAAAAAAGACACAAAAGCTCACCAATGATTCCCTCCTATACACCTCAATAATGTACTTGTGGAACAAGTCACTCATCATAAGTATTAGGACTAACTAATAATTGACAATAATCTCAGCTGGAATCCCCACATAACTTTACTGTTCAAAAGGCTTTCCCAAAAAGTGTACCAGCTCACCAAAATCAAACACTTTCTTGACTTTCATTCACGAAAACTTTTTTTTCCATACTCATATTCAGTCTTATGTTGATTATACATCGACTATTTGGGACTCTGCAAGTGCAAATACACTAAAACCATTGTTCAGCCTACATAGAAGAGCGCTCAAATTAATCCTTCTAAAGAAAACTAGCTTCAAAAGCTCTGATTATAAACATCTTCACATTCTTCCATTCAGCCAAAGACTCAAAACAACAAAGGACTAATGATGCACAAGATTCTGACCGGGAATGCTCCAACAACTTTAATGAGCCGATTCTCAAAAGTCTCGTCGAGAAACTCCCCCCAACTCCATATCCCATTCCCCAGAATTGACTTATTTAAATCAAGTTTAACGTACTCGGGCTCCTCTTTGTGGAACTCCCTCCAGAATCCATCAAACAAGTCCATTGTACCACAACTTTCAAGAACGCTTACCTTACCCATCTTCTGCGGTTAAAAAAAATCCCTCATAAGTAATACAAGCAACTAATCTCAAAATCATAAATCATCCCATTTTCATGTACTTAACCAATTTTTTTCTCTCTTTTTTTTTATCAAGTATATATATATATATATATATATATATATATATATATATATATATATATATCACCAATGTGTGTATGTATGTAGTATATGTATGTATGTATGTGTATGTATGCGCATGTATATGAATATATAT
>JADBJO010006170.1:25000-40000 GCA_016801955.1 Conus betulinus
GCATTTGTTGCTTAAGGGACACTGTTCTTTTTTAGTACAATTGCAGGATTTCCTTTCTTCACCCTTCTTTGCTGTGTTGCTTTTCATTTTGTTGGATGAATCAATTATATTTTTAAGGTTAGGCATGCATGAATATGATAGTTTGATGGTGTTCTTGTTGAATATTTTGGACATTTGTGTTCTTTTGGGAAGGATGCTGTCAAATTTTGAAAAAATTCTTTCCCTACGTTTGTTTTTACTCGTCCATCATATGGAGGGTTGTACCATGTGATTTTCCTTTTCCTGCTTTTTTTTGTTTTTGTTCATGTTGTTATCTGGGTTGTATTGTAGTTTGTAGCTGTAACCACTTTTTTGCAATGCCTCTTGGTATTCTGCTGCTGCGTTGTTGAATACTCTTTTTCATTATGTGACAGATTAGATAATCTCTTGTTTATGCCATTGGGTATGGTTTTTAGTATAGATGGTGGGTGGTTGCTTTTGATGTTACATAAATGGGTGTGTCATTAGTTTCTTGTATGGTTTATATATGTGGTTGTTGAGGTCAAAGTGTTATGTCTAAGTAGTTCACTACCTTTTTGTTTGCTTCGATGGTGATTTTTAAGTTTGGTTTTGGAAAATTTTGCATAGTCTTTTTTTTCTTGTTTTCGATGGTTCTTGGGTTTGTTGTTTAGCGCGGCGAGGCCGTCGTCTCTGTACAGTCCGACTTGCTTTCCGAGTTGTTTTTGGATGTTGGATAGCATAAACAGTCCGACCAGTTCGCATGTTTCGGCACCGTCGTACGATCCCATGGTCACATCAAATGTTGAGTTTTTATTCGTTTTCTTGATCCATGTTTCATTTCTGCTGTAGAGTAAAGTTTCTTGGTGTGAAGAATGATTTCCATTTCTGACCCTGTTATGTCTGTGTGTTTATTAGCAAATTTCAGAGCTTTAGTGAGTAGCTCTTCATCTATGGATGGGTAGAAGTCTACTATGTCGAATGTGATGAATACTGTGTTCTTCTGTTTGTTAAGTTTTTGAACCATTGGATAACTTCATATGTGTTCTTCCAGAGGTTGTATTCAGTGTTTGATTTTATGTTTTTTATGGCTTTTTCTAAGATTTTTCTTACTTATTTTGCCCAGTTCAGATTTAGATGGGTTTATTAGTCTACATGTTGGGTCTCTATCTATTTGTCTGTCTGCCTGTCTATCTATCTATTTACTTATCTGTCCGTCATTCTGTCTGTCTGTCTGCCCGTCTATTTGTCTATCTAGAAATTTGTTGGCCTCACAGATAATTGTGAATCCATCGTTTCTAAAACGTGCATGGCTTGCATTCAGTTTTGATTATATCAAACTTTCACAGTTAATCTGTATGTACATATTGCCACAAATGAAACAGTCGATTTTTCTGTCTGTTTTTATCTATATATGTTTAAGTATAGGTTTGTAACTGATACTATATTATCTTTGATGACCTAAAATCCTCTCAGCCTGAGTGCGTAATCTCTTAGGCAATTATAAGATCATTTTGCCGAATTCAATTCCATACCCACTTGCTTTTCCCAAATCGAAGCATTCAAAATCCATACTTTTATTTTCTTTTATAATTCGTCAGATTCAGGTCCTTTTTCTTTCCTTGGCAGTTCTATTAAGTACTTTTGTTCGGTCGTTTCACTTTCTTTTCCAGACAAAGTTGTTATGTTTCACATGTTTTTCAGGCTCCTGTTGGCAATGCAGAATCTGTGCAAGAAGGGCATACTTCCTGTTGGGTACCTGGATACTCAGAAATGGCCCATTTTCTTTGACCAATATGAATTCCACTTTCATTTAAGACTGAAATCGAAGACAATATTTGAGTGAGAGAAAGATGAGGGAAAAGACGAATGGAAATGAGAGAGAGAGAGAGAGAGAGAGAGAGAGAGAGAGAGAGAGAGAGAGAGAGAGAGAGAGAGAGAGAGAGAGAGTTTACATTGTATTTTTTTTCTTAACTCATTTCCATGACGACGGTCACAGGTACTCAGATACCTTAAGCTGGGAGAGTGGCGCTGTGGCGTTTTTTCTGCCACGGATATTTTATTTGGATCCGGGCGATGGCTCAAAGTGTGTTTTTTGGATGTCGAAATCTACCCATTTGGTTATAAGTGATTGCGACGAGCCAAAAAATGACTTAATTTGTGAGCTCCCATCGCAGATCGTAACCGCATCAGCACACCCGTCACGCTTCCTGTTCCGAGCAGCACGACCGTATCAAGCATTGCTCTGGAACTCTGTCCCATGCAGCACCTGACCCACACACTACTGGCCTGTGATGTCAGAAGTTGGTGCAGGAGACTGGAGAAACACTGAGACATGGTACAGGGCCACATGCAGTGTGTCCCACGGACTGTCACAGCCCTACTTCTATTGTGACATGGCTGGGGACTTCGTGCCTTACACTCTGGTGTGCGATTTTCGTGAGGATTGTTTAGGTGGACGTGATGAGGACTTCTGTGAACATCCTGCGTGCAAAGAAAACATGCTGGAATGTGCCAACAGACAGGTTCATACTTCTAGGTTTCCATGAAGTTCTTCCCTCTTGTATAGCCTTTGAGTCAAGTGCCACTGTCTGTCTGTCTGTCTGTTTCTGTTTCTCTCTCTCTCTCTTTCTCTCCCTCCCTCCCTCTCTCCACAAACACACACACAGACACACATGCAAACACACACACACACACACACACACACACACACACACACACACACACACACGTACACACACACACACACACACACACACACACACACACACACACACACACACACACACACACGCGCGCGCGCGCGCGCGCGCGCGCGCACACACACACACACACACACACACACACACTCACACACACACACACACACACACACACACACACACACACACACACACACACACTTAATCAAAATAAGAGTTCACACGCTGAATCTCATTTTCTGTGCTGTCTCATTGTATTGTACTCTTGTCATTGTTCCCACAGCACTCATTTCGACTCAGCACACCCACACAGATTTGCTTTTTGTCAGTCAAAGCACCAGCAAGTCCATCTTCACTCGCCCTCTCGGTGTTTGGGGGATATGCTAATAAGCAAACCGCTATAACTATGTGCACAGAAATAAGATCTTCTCATGCAAGAACAAAACTCAGGTGAGTAGAAACATTATGCCGAAGTATTTTTAAACATTTACGACAGGCATAAAGAACCGACATACAGCCATCTCTTCACTGCAGCCAAATAACCTCCTTTCCTGAAAAACGAAATTTTGCTTCATCAAAATTGACAATCACTGCTATGTTAGCATCTGAGTACTTAGCACTATTTAGTTGTCTCTGCAGACCAACTACAGTCTCCGAGAGCAAAGCTACATCACCTGTTAATAACCAAATGAAGAAATCTATAAGAATGAGATCGTTTGTAAATCTAGCACCATGCCTACCTTTTGTAACATTTCAATTGCGAGTTCATGGATACATAATGAAAATAAAATGTGACTTCATTTATCTCCTTGTTACTCCTCTACAGCACACTGTATAGTCAGTTGAATTATTGCCACTTCTTTTTAAATGCATTATGCGTGCGATAATTACATTTGATCACTGTCCCACTTACACGGTTCCTTCTTTTTTTTTTTTGTTTCTCAATGCAGACCAAGTTTATTTCGACTGCGACGAATTAGCGGAAAGAGCACACACACAACAAAATGTGAAAGTAACGCACTTTAATGCACGACACAAAACAAGACAAGAAAAGAAATTTTCGGCAATAAGCCTTTCTCAGCGACAAAACAATGAAAACAGTACAGACACTAACATGCGCAATACTCCCCCTGTGAAGCCAAAGTGGTGAATGATATATTTTTGGCGAATGATAATATTTCGACTGATCAAGTCAATGGCCGTTTCAAAATCAATAAATGCTACGTATGACTTGTGGTTAAAACAGAACTGCTACTGAATCAAGAAGTGTAAACACATGATCAGTAGTCGAGTATCCGTGTTTAATTCCAGCCTGTTATTCGCCAGTTACGTTATGCTCTTCTACATATTCTTGGAGTTTCAAATTAGTAATGACACTAAACATTTGGTACTAGTATCAGACAACACAATACCTCAGTAATTATTCACATTGTTCATCTCCCCCTTTTTATACAGTGGTAGAATTATAGTTATAGATTCACACCAAGACTTATTTAAAAAAAAAACACCAGAAAACCCTTATCGAGCAATGCATTAAAATTACAAAAAAGTCTATGATTTTTTTTAATTGAATTTAAAAAAAAAATTCAAAAAATTCCCCCAGGACGTCCAGACCAAATAAGTACAAAAAATCTTTGTGTCTTAAAACTGCATTGTCAAAAACATTATTTTCTACATTTAGCAAATTGGAGTTACAATCATTTGGCCAACCTTTGTTCAGCGGGGACCTAAGATGTCAGAATCATTCATCCAATGGATTATTATTTTTAGAACGCTGTTCAAATGGGCTTTTTTTCATGCTGTCGCAAAAACACTGTTGATGTCGCGGTCCTTGTGGGGATGTGGTGTATATGGGTGAATATGCTTTCTCCACAAGTCTCTCTCCTCTCAACTTGGAGACACTCACAAGGATGGATACAATTCAAATAAAAAAAAGGAAATTTTTTTATTAATCTAACGATGAATGATATGATTATGAACGTAGTGTGGATGAGAGTAGGATGATTTGATGAAAATGAGTGATGATGAATTTACAAAATACGCCGACAATGATCTGAAATAAATAAAATCAGAAACTTGCGCCCAACGTTTCATTCACGCCACTTACAAATTTTACAATGTATCTATGTGCGTGTGTGCTGCATAATTTTCGTGACACATTCTCTCCTTGCTTATCTGTTCTTCGAAGCCCGTTGTCGTGGTCACCGTGCCTTGAAATGTCCGTTATCCACACTGAAATTCTTTAGGCACTGTCCACGTTACTTTACAGTTTTGCCGTTCTACTATCATATACCTATTTGTAGTTGCACAATTAATAATATAGTCAATGCGCTTCGATGATCTTCCTGTCGAATCGTTTGTTCGCTGAACGTCTTCAGACGAAGATAAACTTGACTTCTTCGTTTTCTTCTTGAGCACCGATATAATTACAAATAAAATGTACCGGCACGAAACACAATTATTATCTGTCTTCTTCGTTCCCTTCCGAAGCACCGATATAATTAATAAACACAATATATCGGCACAAACACAAATATTAGCACACGGCTTATGGCACTGTTGTACGGTTACTAGTCCGATGATTTTAACGTCAATAAAAGAATCACATGTCGAGGATAATATATTCGATGTTTGCTTGATGAGTTTGAAGAATTTCTTCGAGGTAGGGATCGATGAGGTGAATGGAATCGAAGGATCAAAACAGGTCGAAGGATAAATTAGGTGGAGTTCCCACAACAGGTGGGTGGATCAATTTAGGTGGGTGGATCAATTTAGGTGGAATCTGCAACAAAATTAATATCCTCTTTTAAATGACCGAGCCTGGCCGATCATAAAATACAATTGCTCATGCACACACGCACTTACATCAACACTATATCCCTAATGTGGCTCCATTCAAGCTTAATTCATAATCTGAAATAAATAGAAACGATGTCAGTAAGAATGGTACGCAGGTTCAGGCAGGCAGCCTCACACCTCTGCGCCCAGGAATCCTGTAAACAACACAACACGGATGATAGCAGCCATCGCCCAGCATCCTCGATTACCCTGCACATCGATAGGATTGGTAACTATTCTACAAGATCGATACTAACCTCAGAGACTCCCTACAGTCAACCACTAGGTCCGACAGTCGATATCCCTGTGACGTTTGGCCAACGACAATTTAGATCTCCAAGTGAACGCCATACAATATGTTTTTAACCAATCGAAAATCTTTAATTTCAACTTGTCGCCTTGCCATCTTGTTACCGTGCTAGAATAAGTCGCGGACGATGACGCGATCGCGATGACGCAACTTTAAAACGTGTGCCGATTACGTCGCACTTCCGTGTTCTAAAACGAAACCAAAACAGAATAAAAATAGTACCATAACACTATCAAGGCCGTATGAACGTGACAGTTGACTTGAACATAGTCTGTCGACTCTTCTAGTTTATTTTATTATTATTAAATCGCTTTTTTCTTTCTCCCTAACAATCCTCTAGGGGTTCCGACCTTGCCGTGATCGGAGGGCTTTGTGGTTCCATGATCTTTCAGGGTTAGCTGGCAGGTGCATCAATACTTAATGGTAGGCTAGTTTTTGAAAATGCTTCTAGGCCTGGAAAGTCAAGTTGCTGTCTGGTCTAAGCACAACGTGGTAAGGAGTTGATGCTTCTGGTAGGGCCTCAAATCCATTGCAATACTTATTTTTTGCACGGATTTCATCATAACAAAGACTGTCTCTATATAAATGTTCATATTCTTCATTCCAGACATATATCTATGTTACTATATCAACATTAAAGCTATCAATGTTAATCTATTTTGACAAAGAAAGGAAATGCGAACACAAATTGGTAAGTGATCAGTTTGTACATGCTCCAGAACAGAAAATTCACACAAATCATAAAAAAAGGACAAGAAGGTCATTTGAAAAAAAAATAAGTAATAGATTGCACTGTTTCCAGATTCAGGTATGTATGTACAACAACCATTTGGTCACCCTTTCACACACCATTCAGAATACACAATCCCATAGTAGTACATATGTTTAAAAGCAAGTTACCAAAATGATTCAATTGACAGTCTTTGGAACATTGATTCGCACTAATAGGCTACATTTTGCGTTTTACTTCATGGTCAGTAACTGCCGGAAATTCTGAGAAATATTTAATATCCTGCTATGCAAGTCACCATTCAGAACAATGTAAGCGTCTCTTCTTAATAAGCAATCCATCCATTAAACAGCCTTCAATTCAACTAATGCTTTTGTCGACGCTAAAATAGGCGTAAAGCGACCATGTTTATGGTGGAACATACGAACATACATAAAAGACAACTGTTTATCAACAAAGATAAAATAGATTGACTTTATCGACATTCAATACTTTCACAAAGGAGGTCATTTCATTTCTTATGAGACAGATTATTCTACCGGATCGTTTCCTATGTTTTGTGAACTTCACAGCCGCCTTGAGAAAAAGTTTAAAACCTGGAAAAGAATCTGGCCGACATTCCCCCATGAAAGATTCAGATAAGCAAACAGAACAAAATTCATATAAGAGTGAAATAAGACCAGGATCAAGCATTTGAGAGAACAAACCATTCACGTTATACGGCAAAAACGAAAAGTGTTTATCAACATTAATATACAATTCGTTTTGAACGTTCTCGCACGTGCAGTTTGTCACTTGCTCCGACACATTGCCACCACGACAAAGATGGTCAAAAGCCATTCTCACTCTTCTCCTGCTGTTTCTAGCGTCTTTCAGATGGGTTAAAAGTTTTAGCATTTTTCCCTCACTTCCCTCCTAAACGAAAATATTTGATCCATGCAGTTTTTTTAAACCCGTATCTTGTCCTTGTCAAAACAACATCTTGCAATAATAAGAGAGTCTTGTTTTCCGTTTCATCTGTTCACTCTGTCAAAATCAACATTGATGGCTGTTTCGTTTCTCAGAAATCAGATCATTCACCTTTCCTTCATGTTGTTTATTGTATTTATCCCTATCTCTCGGTGTTCCATAAAAAAAAATCTTTTCTACATTGTTCTTTAGCCAGTAGCTCAGAACTGGTGTTGACAAGCTCTCCGTTTTCAATTTTTCAAAGCCCCACCTCTTCCCTCGAGTCCTTTTACATCCTGTTGAAGGGCAGTATGATCCACATTCCAGAACTGACAGGCTATTGTAGCGTTCATGGACTGCAAAATTTCCATCGTGTTGTCCATCTTAGTGTCCAGTATCAGATGATGTGGAGGAGTGGTCTGGCTGCCGTCAAAAAGTGTCCTGTTCGTGCTGGTCCTCCAAGTGGTCAGCGTTATGGACATTGGCTGGAGGGGCGTGAGTTCGATTCCTATTAGAGCCATTTATTTTCGTTTTTTGATGATGATGATGATGATGATGATGATGATGATCATCATCATCATCATCATCATCATCATCATCATCACCATCATCATCATCATTACATTTGGATTTTTGCATAAACTGGTTTTCTTGCTATCCTCTGTTCAGTGTGTAGATATGAAGAAACAGTGCGATGGGTTCAAAGACTGTGAGACCAACCACGATGAGACGAAACTGCATCTTTCTAGGTTATACATTGGACGAAATACGCCCCCCAGCTGTGGTTAACTTTAACATAAATGGTGGATTTACCGTCACCCCTCTGCCAGAAAAACAGCTGGCAGTGCCCCGACACTCATTTCAGTGTCACAACGATGGCTATTGTCTCCCTGTCTACACTAGGTGTAATGACATGATAGACTGTCCAGATCATGAAGATGAGGCTGACTGTGAGAATGATAAGACGTGCCCAGGGCATTACCGATGCCTAGATCATCAAAAAGCTGTCTGTGTACATGTGAATCACCTGTGTGATGGCCAGCCACATGCCCACTGCATGACGATGAGCTGATGTGCAATGTGACTTGTTCTCAGTCATGTGTTTGCTATGGGTTTTCCTTTTTCTGCTACAGCACGGACCTCATCAACACCTTCCCTCAGATACGCTACTGGAGGTCTCCGCTAGTGGAGTGTATATGAGTGCCTTCAGTCATAACGTCATGCTGATCCACCTGGGTGTACAGGCGTGTGGACTGAAGAACTTGAGCCGACTCCTTTTACCTAATCTTCATAGTGTGGATCTTAGTAGGAATCTCCTTCATTCTGCCAGTTTCAGCCACTTTTCAGGAATGCCTCAACTTCGCCTGTTGAATCTCGCGGAAAATCCGCTGTCTGATCGCATCACTCATATCCAAGAAAGCCCTTACACCAATCACTTTTAATCCTCAATATTTCCCATGTCCAAACAAGTTCCCTCAATATGAGCGCTTTGTCAGCTCTAATGCCAAACGTGCAAGTTCTAGATTTGTCATGGAATAAAATAAAGGTACTGAAGGGCCAAGAGATATTTCCAAACATTCAGGTTTTGAATTTACAGGGTTGTCCAATAACCGATTTCACTCCAAACGTCATGAAACACATGTCAAATCTTATGTACGTTTTTGCAGACAGCTTTAAATTGTGTTGCTCTGCAGTTTTACCAGACACATTTCCGAGGAAAATGTTTAGCCCCATTCAATGAAATATCATCATGTGATGATTTGTTAAAATCTATTGCATATCGTTGCGCGCGCTTGTGGTATTTGCTGTGCTTGCTGTTCTAGGAAACTTAAGTTGTTTTGTCTATCGCTTACACTTTTTGCCAAAAGGAGCCACGACTGGATTTATAATATTTGTTCTTCATCTGTGTGCTTCTGACTTTCTGATGGGGATATATCTCGTCTTCATTGGCGTGGCAGACTGGATTTATGCTGGTAGTTACCTCTGGAATGAAACTGTGTGGAAAAGCAGTTCGGCTTGTAGCATTGCAGGGTTCTTATCTTTGTTATCAAGTGAAGTGTCAGCATTCATGATCTGTCTCATCACCCTGGATCGTTTTCCTTGTGCTCCGTTTCCCTTTCAGCCAAATCCGGGTTCACAGTCAGATCAGCTCAGGCAGCCTGTGTCATCATGTGGGCGCTGGGATTAGCGCTGGCAATGGTGCCTCTACTCCCAGTGACCCTCCACTGGGAGTTTTTCCACCAGACAGGTATTTGTGTTCCACTGCCTGTCACCAGAACTGACTTTCCCGGTCATATTTACTCTTTCGGTGTCATGATCATCTGCAACCTCATCCTCTTTTCTCACGATCGGTATGGGCCAGTTTCTTATTTACTGGTCGGTGAGGAAGAACACAATATCTAATCAGCTAATAAAGGCCAAACACGAAGGCAACCAGAAAGCACAGACCAAGGAAGCAACTATTGCCAGACGTCTCTTGTCTGTGGCTGTGTCCGACTTTCTGTGTTGGTTTCCCATTGGTCTGTGTGGAGTTCTGGCTGCCAATGGTGTAGTTATCCAGGAGAGGTCAACGTGGGAATGGCCATCTTTGTGATGCCACTCAATTCAGCACTCAACCCATTCCTCTACACTTTGAACGTAGTGCTGGAGAAACAACGCAAAGCGCAAGAGCTCCGTTTTCTGAAACTGTTAAATACACAACAAAAGATGTAAAGCTCTATGCCTATGGACTGCTCAAGGAAAGGCAGAAACTGTGAGCATGGATGCTGTAGTCCAGTAAACGATTGGTGAAAACAGAATACCAACGTTTTTCATTCAAAGCAAAGAAGCATAATTAACACACCAAAATACGCGCGCACACATACACACACAAGCGCACACACATGCGCGCGTGCGTACTCACGCACATACACATACACATACGGACGCGCGTGCCCGCGCGCACACACACAAAAGTACGCACGCACTTACATAATACACAAATACACGCATCTCAATACGAACACACACTCATACCCTCACATACACTCAAACTTGCACACTCACACTTACAGACTACACACACACACACACACACACACACACACACACACACACACACACACACACACACACACACACTCATACTCGAGCACTCGTACACACATGCATTCACTCTCATAAACACACGCATGCACGCACACATACGCGCGCACGCACATACACATCCACGCCCATTCAGGATACGCTTCGGTGCTCGCACCCCGATCCGTCGGTGCGCAACAGCAGGGGCCCAGAAATCCACCAGTCGGACATCGACACAAGTTGGAGCAAGCTATAGACAAAAAGTATTTCGGAAGGATGTGTTCCATCAAACGGATGATGTAAGTGTGCTGCTGTGTGAATCAGACGACGACCTTCAAGAATATTCCTGCGATCCGTGTTCGGAAGACGATCGCTTTTTCTGGTTTAACAACCAGGAAGAAAGACACATGTCATAAGAGGAATGTTAAATTGTCCTGCATTTGGAAAGGAAGACGCATCGGCAACACGAAGCATGCAGAGACCCAAGCATGTGCTGCACGCTGTCCACGGGACTGATCCAGTTTACTGGGGTGACCGTCGTCGTCTACAGAACTGACAGTGAACACCAGTGTGACATTTTCTCGTTCATGATTTCATCACGTAAAGTGAAAAAAAAACAGGATATTGCTGTGGTTTCCATGTTAATAAAATCGAAATTGAGTCGCGTTTTGTTATTGTACATCCCGCCGATTTGCTTAAAGGGCTTTTACAGCCTAACAGCATTAAACTTCGTTCATTCGTTCGTTTGTCCAAACATCAAAGCAAAGCCTATAGAGGAGATAATTTCTACATACACTAACATAAACACACACACACACACACACACACACACACACACACACACACACACTGAGAGCCCATATATACCGGAACCGGAATTCAGAAACACCAATTCTGTGTGACTACATGTATATCCATTACATGGTAGTCAAGGGTCATTAAAGTATGGAACTGGCTGACATATTACTCGTAAGAGTCGAACAGCTTATGGGTGTATATGGATTGGGGAAGGGGAGAAGGGGAGGGGGGGGGGGGGGGGGGGGGGGGGGGGGGATGAAAAGCCTTGCTCTACGTGCAAATTAGACGCCGAACCATACTGATATGGAATATGCCTTGAATAAGATTTTAACGTTTCAAAAATTCGCGAATTGGTTCTAAAAAAAAACAAAAAAACAAAAACCTGGGGGGGGGAGGGAGGCATCGAGGAGAGGGGGGGGGGCGGTGGAAGAATTAAAAATATCTTCCAAGTGGATGAGATTTAATAAGAGTAACAGCCAACATTGCCAGGCTCCAGCCGTTCTCATAACTGGGATTAAAAACACTTGACAAAGTCAACGGAAGCTTGAAGGACTTCATCTTATCATGAAGAGGCTGAAAGTGATTTTTTGTACTAGTACAGTCAAATAAAAAATGAGGGATATCGAGAGTCTGACCACATGCACAAGCAGGTGCCGGTTTTAAATACCTACCTAACCAACCATTAACCCGCAGCCTATGTACAAGGTTACGATTAGGGATTGGCCCTGGAGGATTACAACATTTGCTTGTTGGTTTCGTCATATCCCATCTGTGCTTCCGAGCTGAATCTTCCAGATATTGTATCTGTCTTATGTTCCAGATTGAACTTGTCAGAATGTGGATAGCTTCAGATGAAGAAAGAAGGATATCACAATTCAAAACATCAGATTTATTTCTTGCAGCTTCCTTAGCATAAAAGTCAGCTAAATCATTGCCACGTAAACTAGAGTGCCCTGGAACCATAACAGAGTTACATCGATACCCCGGGTTATTAACTGATGAATGAGAAATAAGATCTCACACACCAAGTCTGAACGACTAGATTTTGATTGACAATGTAAAGCCGTAAGCGCTGATTTTGAGTCTGATAGTATAAGTATTTGTCTATGTATAACGGGCATGTCAAGTATAAAATCTAGTGCTTTCAAAATAGCAAATAACTCTGCTGTAAATATAGAACATCCTTTCGTAATATGGAATTTCTTTCTGATGCTAAGCGCTGGTATTACAAAGGAAGCCCCAACATCGGAAGAATCTAAAACAGAACCATCCGTGAAAATGTGTAGATGGGAATCGTATTTCCTGTCTATCAAGTCTTTGGCATAGGATGATAGTAACAGAGGATTATTTTTTTATTTAAATCTCCGTAAGAGTAGATTATTTCAGCCTGCTCTGACAACCACGAAGGGTATGAACAACATGGAACCTGGGCAATACCATCAAGAGACAGGTTGCAGTTCTGAAACAATGGGGAAAACATAATCACCTAGGGACATGTATACCGATTTGTTACGGATCTCTCTTGAAATATACGTGCTGCCATCCAGTTCAGTCCATTACTGAATTTGGGATGGTTCTAGCCCTCACTGTAAAATTACAGGCGCAACTTAGCCTGTGTACAGTTTTCTTGCTCGCATCATCAAATTCCGATGGACCCATAGGGGTGGGAACGATGGAAAATTGCTTCTTCATTGAAGCTTAATACAAATTGACATCATAAATCTTATTGCTTTTAGTTTGTTTTCACAGTTACGTTTGTCACTGTCTTTCTGGCGTTTTTTAAATTGTCATTATTCTGTAATTAATTACGTTATAAAGTATCAACTCACATCTCTCTGACTGGACTCCACCTTTAGGTTTCTCGTTGTGTAGAACCAACAGCACATATCTGCTGACTGTTTAGTTTTCTTTCTTTCCGAACTCCACTCTGTACGACTTTTTCCCTCAACCCAACCTTTCTCGCCTAGTTCCGTTAAAATTTGGTGTTGTAAGCGCGATGGCTGTTTTACACTAGACCCATTCTCCACGTACCCCATCCACTCTGGTTGCCCATCGCTATCATCCCGAAAAGACAACTGTTTCCCGCCAGTTCCTATTCCCTTAAGTTTTAATGGTCCTTTGTCCATCCGTCTATCACATCTATTTATCTTTATTCACGGCGAAGGTTCGACGCGAGAAAAATAGTAATCCAAGAACAAAAACAAAAGAAAAAATAATTACACGAAATAAACACACGAAGGAAACAAGCAGATGCAAAAAGCAATAACAAATGGACAGCGAAAGAGAGGTGGGGGGAAGAAATGGACACAATACAGAAAGATAACTCAAATAAATGTATAAGACCAGTCACCTGTTGATACTTGAACTATACTAGTCACATAAAGTTAAGCACAGTTTACATGTACCCGCATAATTTCCAAAATATAAAAGCCACGATTTTGAAATTGGGAACAGATTTAATTCATTATCTTGTTCCAACGTACATTGAATTTCATTGGGATCGAATGAACGGTTGTTGATTTACAGACAATTAAACAGAGGATGGGTCGAAATCAAAGTTCGCAAAATCTGTTCAGTTCACAAAATCATTTCAATAGTGGGTGTGGCCACCACCATTGGCGAGACATTCCACGCAGCGACTCCTCATCATCGAGTTGACCACTGTTCTGATGACCCTCTGAGGGATTCTCTGCCATTCCAGTTGCAGCATTTGGAAGAGATCCTGGCGGTCTCTGGGAGGTGGATGGTTCTCCTTCACACGTCTCCCCAACTCATCCCACATATGCTCGATGGGATTGAGGTCGGGACTATACGCCGGGAAGATCATCCTGTTGATGCCGGCCTGCACAATGAAGTTTTCGGCCACCGGGCCCTATGTGGCCGAGCATTGTCGTCTTGGGAAGACTGCCATGGGTCCTATCCGTTGCATGGTCGGAACAACGAAAGGCGCCAGGATTTCATCCCCGATAGCGGATGCCTGTGAGGTTTCCATCAATATGGTAGAGTGGTGTCTTGTGGTGGAGGCTGAAGGCACCCCCAACCATAACAACAGATCCTCCCCCAAAGGCCCTGGTCTGGCGAACAGCTGCATCAATGTAACGTTCACCAACACGCCTCCAAACTCTAGTTCGGCCGTCATTGTGTTCAAGACTAAACCGCGACTCATCTGAAAAGAGGGACCTGGGACCACTGTTGTTGGTTCCATCTCACATGACGATGGCAGAAAGCTCGGCGAGCCAGCCTATGGGCTGCTAGCAGTCGTGGTCGAACAGCTGGGCGACGTGATTTGAGGCCGAAGTGGTGAAGACGGTTTCGTATGGCTTGACGGCTGAGGATGGTGTTATTTGCCATACGAAGCTGCCTTTGGATGCTGGTGGAAGTGGTATCCCGCTGCAATAGGGCCTGCCTCTCGATGAAACGATCTTCTCTGGGAGTAGTCTGCCTAGGCCGACCTGACCGTGGCCTCTCTTCAACGCTGTTGGTCGCCCTAAAACGCTGATTCAGTCTAACAATAACTGAATGATGCACACCAAGTCGTCGCGCCACTTCAGCCTTTGCAATGCCATCTTGTATCCACGCAATCGCCCTGGTTTTGTCAAAGGTGCTAAGTTTTC
>JADBJO010006170.1:42500-60000 GCA_016801955.1 Conus betulinus
TTTAACAGAGAAAAGAATGAAAAGTAAAAATGAGACATGTGTGTGTGTGTGTGTGTGTGTGTGTGTGTGTGTGTGTGTGTGTGTGTGTGCATAAATATTCATGGGTTAACATTTATTTTGTATATGATTCGCCTTTCTATTCCTTTGTTTAGAGCCATAATGCATGTGCAGTTGTGTGTAGGTGTGTCTGCGTGAGATTTTTTTCATGCGCTTAGAGTTGATTTCATCAAGATTTTGCGCATTATAAATACCATAATCATTATTACTATTAATTATTCCCTTTGATCACGTTCGGAAGATTTCTTACATAAACTTTTAAAGATTTGTAAACTAACAGTTAGCACCCTAAAAGTAAAAAAAAAAAAAAAACTGAACTGAAGGGCACAGGAATATTGTCAGGGAGGATTTGCCACCAGGTGTCTGGGAAATAACACGGAAACTGAGCCCATTTCTGACAGAGACCAGAAGCGAGGGCAAACAAGCACGTATGATCTACGATCATCTGTTTATCAATGGCAAAAAACGTTTGCTTGAATGCTCACGTCTGTCTGAGAGAAGTGAGATAGGATGTTGACCGGCACATTGAACATAATGATTTCGTGGAGAGGGCAGTTTTCAGTTGAGTGCAAACGTTTTGCTAATATCTAAGCATTCCCTGACATGCTCACGCATTCACTTTGTGACGCCGATCGGGGAACGTGGAAACCAAGCGCTCTCCTCTCGTTTTATAATTCACAGGTTAAGAATCCAGATTCTTTTTTTTTATCGAACATTTTTTTTTTACATTTTCCATATATAATTGAAATTGACAATATAGGAGACAATGACAAAAGCAACGAAAAAAAAATGAATAAAAAGGGCACTGCAAGTAAACATTTAGACAGAAATGAACTGTAGCTTGAATATTAGACGGACAAGAATCTGTAATTACATTGTAGTATTCTTGGTGACAGACATGAATATTTATACGTCTCATACACATTACAAGTATGGCAAAAAAAAAGTAACTGCACGATGGGTTTGCTAGCTCGCTGCTTTATCTATTCAAAAAGAGTTTGTTGTTGTTGTTGTTGTTGTTGTTTTTTAAAGAAAACCATTTTCCCTGAAAACTGTTATATCTCCTATTTGTTAAAGAAATATACTTTTCAGTTTCATATTTAATCTTCAAGAAGGATATGAAGTTCACATACAGTGGTAGAGTTTCCACCGTTTTACATTTGAAGATGAAAAATTTTGCAAGGATTATAATATGATCAAGGGTATGACTTGACTTTGTATTCTTTTCATATCCAAATAGCACAAAGGTTAATTCAGATTCTTGTTCACATGATTTGGTTTCTCATACTCTCATTAGATGCTATGCAGGGGTGGGAGGAGGCCTTTTCTCAAATGAGGATATGCAGAGCTCTGCTTCCTCTGAAAACAATAACAGATTCCGTTCCATCTTCTAAACTGTCTTCTGTAAAATCCTGGGACCTTTATCATTTCTGTGTTGGAATGTTAACGGTTCACGCTCAAAGTTAATATTTAATGAGTTCATGTTGTATGTTTCTTCTTCTGTTTTGCTTTGCTTGTCTGGTGGTTTTTTTTTTTTTTTAGGAAGACTGGGATTCCAGTTCATTCGTTGAGTTTATATTGTATTGTAAACCCTCTAATATTTACCAGGCAAGGGAGAAACTCAGGAACAAAAAAGTCGTTTTGTCCATGTGTCGGTCAGCTGGATAAGTCTTACAATGTACGCGCTTTTGCTCTTGATAAGCAGATATTTGGGTGTTCTAGAAAAATTCTGTACCTATGCGTATACATATTACCAGAAAGTTCTCCCATCTATTGTTATTCCAGTGATGATCAGGCGATTACAACACTTACAGGTTGTCTGACTGACTTATTACTAGCACTGGATGATATTTATGGAATGATTGGTGGTGATCTTAACAGCCGTATTTCAACTCTTTCTTTGCCTTTGGCAGTGAAAGTTGATATGCCTTATTTTCCAGACGGCACTCAATATTGTAACCGTCACTCTCAAGATACACAGTTAATCACTTATGGAAAATTATTGATTAATACGTGCACTGCCTTTGATTTAGCTGTTCTCAATGGTTAAGCCTTTGTTATTGCGATTACGAAGCTCGCTACACATATATCGGTAAAAATGGGTGTAGCGTGAATGATTATTATTTTTATTTTGTCTAAGACTTTAACGATATCATTTGTGATTCATGTGAAATGCATGTTGTTGAGTGTACTGAATCTGACCACTGTCCTTTGGATCTTGTTCTTTTGGTTCAGTGTTTACTAGAAATAATCATAAGGAGATACATATAATTGAAAAGGTTTAGAGGAATGAACAGAACAGGCAGAGCTTTTATGGTAAACTATGTGAACTTGAAGATATTAGAAGATTTATTTAAAAAGCCAAGGAGTTAATTGGTGTTGATATTGAGGTGTAGCGTTTAATCGGTTTAATGGTTGTATAAGAACATGTGCTGCATGTATGAGAAGAAGAACAACAAACGTTGGCCAGACTAAACATAAAGAGGCAGGGTTCGACATCGATGTAATCTTAACAACAGAAAAGTGTGTACATTGTAGAGAACATTTCGCAGAACTTTGGATGAGAATAATAAACTTCTGTATGTGAGGGCTAGGAGAGAATACAAAAAAAAAAATCTTAATGAGAAAGAAAAGAGCCATTAACAATAAAATGCAAGAAGAGTTTACAGTATATAACAAAATGTTTGCGGCAGCATGAAAACAATCTATTTGAACGAAAACAACCCAGGAATAACAATCAATTGGATGAATGATTCTGACATCTCAAGTCCTTACTGAACAATAAAAAGAAGGCAAAATTGTGATTACACTTTGCCAAAGGTGGAAAATGAGTTTTTTTTTGACCATCGAAGTTCAAGACACGAAGATTTGTTTGCACTTGAAAGATTAAAGTTTGTAAATTTGAAGATTTTGATGGAATTATTGGAAAATGTTGAAAGCTCCATGGGAACAGATCATAAACTGTTTTTTGTCATGTTGTTTTCATGCATAGATTCGAATCTATAACTCTACCACTGTATAAAAAGGGGATGTGAACAGTATGAACAATTATCGAGTATTGTATTGTCTGATACTAGTAGCAAAGTATTTTGTGTCATTATTAAACTCAAAACTCCAGGAAAAAGAACATAACTTTACTGGCGAACAACAGGCTGAATTTAAACACGGATACTCGACTATAGATCATATGCTTACACTTCTTGCCTTCATTCAGAAGAGTTTTTTCTTTTAACCACAAGTTATACGTAGTAATAATTGATTTTCAGAAGGCGATTGACTTGATCGACCGAAATGTGTGCTTTGGTCTGCATTAAAAGAAAAACAGTATAAGTGGAAGATTGTTTAAATGTGTTTGTAACATTATAAAGCTATTAAAACAAGGATAAGAAGTGGCAGTAAGTTAACTGACTATACAGTCTGTACTATAGGAGTAATCAGATGTGTGAAGTAATGTTTTATTTTCATTATGATCTCGCAATTTAAAATCAGAAAAGGTAGGCATAGTGCTAGATTCACAAACGATCGATCTCATTCTAATGGACGACTTCTTCGTTTGGTTATCAATAGACAATTTAGCTTTGCTCTTGGAGAATGTAGTTGGTCTGCAGAGAACTAAATAATTCAAAGAACTCAGATGCTAAAATAGAATTGAATGTCAATTTTGATGAAGTAAAATAATCGTTTTTAGGAAACGAGGTTACTTGGCTGCAATGCAGAGACGGCTGTATGATGGTTCTTTATGCCTGCTGTAAGTGCTTTAAAATACTTTAGCATAATTTCTCTACTCGCCTGAGGTTTGTTGTTGCACGAACAGATCTTTCTAGTGGAGCTAGTAATACGTTATTATGTTATACGAAGAAACTGTTTTGTATGAAATAATGATTCCGTGGATGCGTTTGTCAAAATTATTAATATACAGTTACAACCCACTGTGCAATATGGTTAGGAGCTATAGTGTTTAATGACGATAATAATAATAATAATGATAATAATAATAATAATATAATAACATAGTATTTATAAAGCGCATCGCCAAAGGTTCTAGGTGATGACAATCCATACTGTCGTGTACACAACCGGTTGCCTACCAGGGTAGTGCCGACTGAATGCTGCCTGACGGCGCTTCTCTTAGTCGCTTCCCGTGTCGTCCAGTCAATTTCGTTCTCTCAGTCTCCTTGCATCTTTCATTCTTTCAATTTCTCACGCAGGGTGCGTGCTAAGTCTAATGTGCCATCCATACCAACAGCCAAACTGACCTTATCTTCCTAGAGTTAGTGATGGGGTTATAGGCTACGTGTAGGCAAGATTTGCGTACGTTAACCACGGCACCTCGGTTTTACAGTTTCATTCGGAGGACTATTTGGGAAATGGAGTCAGAACCAGTGTTAACTCCAAGGCAAAAATTCCTCTGTTTCGAAACCGCCTGGCAGATATTTGAACCCGCAATGCAAGGGTCACCAAGAATACCAGTCTGGTGTTTTACCAACTAAGCTATTCCGGCATGGCTTAACCCAACGAATGCTGTCTTTCATCGTGAATTGATTCATTTGACTGAGTTAAAATTGTTTTGGGTGTAGACATCAGCACGCCAATGATTAAATATACGAGAACACGAATAATTATCAAGCATATACAAAGTTCCATGACAGGTTCTAAGAGACTTCAACATTGATGAGAGGCTCTTCCAATTTATCCAGGCCCTCTACGAACACTCCAGCAGCACAGTACTTCTCAATAGTCAGCAGGGTCAGTTCTTCCCGACCACAGTCGGAGTCAGGCAAGGGTGCCTACTATCTCCAGTACTTTTAACAACTTTCTGGAGAGAATCATGCAATAGACCCTCGAAGAACATCACACCTCCATTAGCGTTGGCGGCAGGACGGTCTGCAGCTTTCGTTTCTCAGAGTGGGGGAGGGAGGGGGGGGGGGGGGGGGGGGGGGGCAGCTCCAGGATCTGACAAACAGACTTGTCACAAGAGCAAGTGCCTACGGCATGGAGGTCAACACAGAGAAGTCAAAGGTCATGGTCAACAGCACGACTAAGAGCAGTGCCAACATAACCATGGTGAGCCCCTGGAAGAAGTGACCAGCTTCAGGTACTTTGGGAGCAACCCTGTCGAAAGATGGCACTTGCACAGCAGAAATCTGAATCAGGATAAACTCTGCATCAGCAGCGATGGCCAGACTGAACAGAGTGTGGAAGAGCAGCATCAAATTCCACACAAAATTCTGGCTCTATAATTCACTAGTGGTCTCCATCCTGTTATGTGGCTGCGAGACATGGACACTGATGGCCGAAACAGAAAGAAGAATTCAGGCGTTTGAGACCGGGTGCTTGAGGAAACTACTCCGCATCTCCTACTACAAGAACACAAGACCAATGATTACGTGCGGAACCAGGTCACCAACCTAGTTAGGCCCCAGAACCACTTCTGGCAACCGTCAAACGACTGAAGATGGCATGATTTGGCCACGTAATTCGTCACAACACCCTCTCCAAAACCATCCTTCAAGGTACCGTTGAAGGAGGGTGCAGACGAGGACGGCAGAGAAAGAGCTCGTGCGAAAATATAAAGGACTGGACCAAAATGACCATGCCAGATCTCCTCACGACAGCTACCAACAGAAGAGCCTGGAGAGAAACGGCAGCTGCCTCATCACGTCCTCCCAACGACCCCAGCGGACAGGAGAATGACTGACTGATATACAAATTCTGTTTGAAGGTATATTGGAAGTTGTTAAACATGAATAACGATGTATTACAACAAAAAGCATATAATACGCTACTCAATTTCAATTCAAGAGGCAAACTTAGCAAGGCTTCAAAAGTATGTGTTTGTTTAGTTGAGTTTGAGTTAAGCTATGCATGGATAAACCAAAGTGTAGGAGAGAAAGTAAGTTTATCCAAAGAATTCGACAAAGATTGATCGACAGTCGAAGACAAATATGGAAAGTAATATTCGTTAAAGTATCAGGTTTGGTGTATACAAAATTTGTAGTTCCTCATATTTAAACAAATCTTCAATAAATGTTAGCGAAACGCAAAGAGAAACGTGGTCAAACGGGTCAAAAGACAAACACGACTCGTTTCGACCTCTTAGGTCTTCTTCAGGCAAGAAACAAACAAATAGGAAAATGAAAATGAACGAGTTTGTCACTCAGCTTTGATCTCTCCAGCGCAAGGTAGGCGTTGAATGAAAACCAGGCTGCTGTTAGAAGGGAGATAATGAAAGCTTCAACCACAAAAAGTATGTACTGGCAAATGGCATAGTACACTACGGATATGTGTCACAAAAGTCTTGTTTGATGAAAATCATAATCAAACGCATTCGATGGACAGAAGCTTAGGCAAGCAACAATAACGCCGTTGTAACACAGTCCTTTTAGGACATCATTTTCAGAACAGCACTCTGCAGGGAACTGGGCTTTAAAGGTTATTTTGGCACAATTTCGTTTTTGTTCATTTGCACTATCTTGTTTTCATCTCTTTTGGAAAGTCTGCAATAGCTGAAGAAAACGAAGCTCTTGTGCTTTCCGCCGTTTTTCTCCAGTATTATGTTCAACGTGTAGAGGAAGGGGTTGAGTGCTGAATTGAGTGGCATCACAAAAATGGCCATTCCTACGTTGACTTCTCCCGAAATACCTACACCATCGGCAGCCAGGACTCCACAGAGACCAATGGGAAACCAGCACAGAAAGTCAGACACAGATACAGATAAAAGACGTCTGGCAATAGTTTGCTTCCTTGGACTGTGTATTCTCGTTGCCTTCGTGTTTGGTCTTTATTAGTTGATTAGACATCGTGCTACTCCTCACTGACCAGTAAATAAGGAACTGACCAATACCAGTCATGACAAAGAGAGTTAGATTGAAGACAATCACGATGCTGAACGAGTAAGTGTGACCAGGAAAGGTAGCTCTGGTTACAGGCAGTGGAATACAAATACCTGTCTGGTGGAAAAACTGCCAGTGAGAGGTTATAGGAAGCAAAGGCACAATTGCCAGTGTAAGTCCCAGTGCCCACATGATAGCACAGGCTATGTGAGCTGACCTGGCTCTGAACCGTATGTGGCTGAAAGGAAAACGAAGAACAAGGAAACGATCCAAAGTAATAACAAAGATGAGGAATGCTGATACCTCAGATGATAACAAAGATATGAATCCTGCCATGCTACAAGCTAAACTATTTTTCCATACAGTTTCATTCCAGATGTAACTACCTGCATAAATCCAGTCTGCCACACCAATGAAGACTAAGTAAACTCCCATCAGAAAGTCTGATGCACAAAGATGAAGAACAAAAATATAAAAACCAGTCTTGTTTCGTTCTGAAGAGAAGCAGATGCGATAGAAAAAAGAACTAAAATTGCCCAAAACAGTTGTCACGGCAAACATCACAAGAGCACAACGATAAGCAAGCGATTTCAACAAGTCGTCACATGAAGATATTTCGTCAGATGGGGCCGAACATTTTCCTAGGAAATTGTCTGGTAAAACAGCAGAACAACACAATTTGAAGTTGTCCGCAAAAACATACATAAGATTTGTCATGCGTTTCATGAAGTCTGAAGTGTAATCGGTTATACCACAACCCTGTAAATTCAAAAGCTGAATGTTTATACAACAGGCCTTGTTCCTTCAGTGCCTTTATTTTACTCCATGACAAATCTAGAACTTTTAAGTTCGGCATGAGAGCTGAAAACATGCTCATGTTTAGAGAAGTTGCTTCGACGTGGGAAATGTTGAAAACCATCAGCGATGGGTGTACATACTGGTTTTGGACATCAAGAATGGCACCGGACATAGGATTTCTTGCCAGATTCAATATCCGAAGTCGAGGCATCCCTGAAAAATAGCTGAAAGTTACAAAATGAAGTAGATTGTTACTAAGATCCATACTGTGAAGGTTGGGTAACATGAGTCGTACCAACTTCTTCCATCCACACCCCTGTACACCCAGGTGAATCAGCATGATGTTATGAGTGAAGTCACTTATACGCATTCCACAATCATAGACTTCAAGGGTAGCGTAGCTGTGGGAAAGACCTGACAAGAAAAGTGCGATTGCAGAAGAAGAAGGTAAACCCATGGCAAAGACATGGCTGAGGACAATCAATGTTGCACACCAGTTTCATCATCATGCAGTGGACATTGTGGCAGACCATCACACAGGTGATTCACATGCACACAGATTGTTTTCTTAAAGTCCCGACATCGATAAAACCCTGGACATATCTTGTAATTCTCACAGTCAGCCTCATCCTCGTGTCCTGGACAGTCTATCATGTCATTACACCTGGTGTAGACAGGAAGACAATAGCCATCATTGTGACACTGAAAATGAGTGTTTCGGGCACTGCTTGTTGTTTTCTGGTAGAGGGGTTATGGTGAACCCTCCAGGAGTGTCAAAGTTGACAACAGCTGGTGGGCTTAGTTCAGAAAACGTATATCCTTTGAATGGACAATGTATCTCGTCTTGGTGCGTGACGCAGTCCTTGAACCCATCACATGTTTTATTCACCGCTATACACTAAAGAGAAGACAAGAAAAACGTTTTTCTTCACGAAATTTCAAACTTTTGATCCTAACAACAACACAACAATACTATTACAGCTACCACACACCACCACCACCACCATTCTACCAAAATCAACAACACTAATGATTACAACAATAGGAACAACAGCAATAATGATAATAATAATAGTAATAATAATAATGATGATGATGATGATGATGATGATGATGACGATCGCAAGAACAATAATGAGAATATCAAGAAGAAAAGCAACAACAATAATAATGATAATGATAATATTAATGATGATGATGATAATAATAATGATAATAATAATGATAATAATGATAATGATGATGATGATGACGATGATGATAATAATAACAATGATATTAATCATTATAACAGTTATAATAATCATAATTTAGTAGGTTTCCGTCCGTCATAGCTGACCATAGATAGAGTATATCCGACCTCAGATTTATATCTGTCTGGGCTGTCAGCGTCGCCTGCGGCTGTAGAGACCGATACGAGAGTGGCAGCCTCTATCACAATGGTCACATCTGTATGTTGACACTGGTTTGTCGGCTGCCATCCCATTTCTGCGGGCTCGTTTTTCTGCTGCAGCCTTGTCTTCTCCAATCTGCAGCTGTTTCTTGACAGTGCTTCTCCAGTTGCTGTGGCTGCTGCGAGGTCCTCCCAGGACTCCGTGTTGATCTCCAGCGCCTTCATGTCCCTTTTCCAAACGTCTTTGTATCTCAGCTGTGGGCGGGCAGTGCTTCTCTGCCCTGCAGCAAGCTCTCTCCATAGAGGACGTCTTTTGGGATGCGACCATCCTCCATGTGACGAACATGGCCCGGCCAACGCAGCCTACGCTGTCTCAGCAGGGTACACATGGTAGGGAGACCAGCGCGAGACAAGACTTCTGTGTTGGTTATTATTATAATAATAATAACAATGATGATGATGATGATGATAATAATAATAATAATAAATAATATAAATAGTAGTAGTAGTAGTAGTAGTAGTAGTAGTAGTAGTAGTAGGAAGAAGAAGAAGAAGAAACACACACACACACACACACACACACACACACACACACACACACAGAGAGAGAGAGAGAGAGAGAGAGAGAGAGAGAGGCGCTCGCACACACGTGCATTTTATAATTAATAAGACATTTTCTTTGTCTTAACATTTGAACAAATGTAGTAGAATACCTGTAATAGCTATATAGCTATGTCATTTTAAGCGCGCGCGCGCGTGTGTGTGTGTTTGTGTGGATATATATATATATATATATATATATATATATATATATATATATATATATAGAGAGAGAGAGAGAGAGAGAGAGAGAGAGAGAGAGAGAGAGAGAGAATGCCTTCACATGATTTTTCGTTCACGTCTTTTTTGAATAATATTTTTCCCGCACTGATTGTATAAATGGGAAAAACATCTTGCAATTGTAGATCAATCGAGTTAGGTATGATTTGATAGGCGCATACGCGCTTGTTAAAAAAAGGGTTTCAAAGCATTAAGCCGAAGACGTTAGAAGATATGCTACTTGAGATTTTTTTTTTTTAAGTCAACAATGTATGGATAAATACACGCACTCGTTCATCATGATATCGTTGGGATAACTGCTCTTGTTTCTAGATATACCGCATTTTTATGCAGTGCGGCCCTTTAAGCTGTCTCGCATAAATCTCTTCAACTTTATTTATTTATAGAATTACTGACAATTAAAATTGATGAGTTCTCTTGTTTGTACGCACGAAGTTTTTGCTGTTGTGGCTGCTCACTTTTTGCGATATGAAAACACTGTGTGCTGGAATCCAACAAACAGACATCCCTACCTTCCATTCTTAAGGAATGAATAGGACTATATATCTAAAAGAAAAAGACTAGATCTGAGTCCACGTTAACTGATTTCAGGGTGTTGTTCAAAATAAATTTTGAATGAAGAAGCGGTATAGTTCTAAAGTTTTTAATTTTCGGAGGATCAACCGCACAATGCAGAGGACAGGTAGTTCTGTAGTAAAAGTCAATATCTGTTTCCTGATGAGTTTTTCAATTTCTGTGCCAGGATTACATCTCCTAAATCTCTCAAGTGGAGGCTCCAAGCGCCATACCCTGGAACACTGTTTCAGCTGGCGGGATAAACCACGTGAGAGGGTAACATTGAGTCGGCATCACTGGGCGGCGGCACAACTATTGCAAGATCGTAAACCCTAGTGATCTTTAGCCCCCATATTTTGGAGACAATCTTCATCATCACAGATGTGTGTCCTGTGTCGGATACTTTTTGTGGACATTATGATTGTAAGCTATCCGTACAATGCCCTTTATATGAGAAAAAAAAAAATCCATATTTGCTATGCTGCGATTGTTTGTAAAACCTATAATGGACATACAACAGTTCATTTTACTGAGACACTAATTACATAGAAGAAGTAAACCAGGTAATTAAAATAGTCATTGAGGAATCTGCAGCTCTACGGTTTTGTCGCTGTGGGTTGGCCCAGATTTCCTAATCAGAAATCCAGTGTGTTATTTCTGATCAACTTATAAAAAATGGATAGCGTATGGACATTAGAGGCAAAACTAGATCATACGTAACGATGAAGAAATGGAGGACATAAAAAAAAACATCTTAAAAGTAGTATTTATTTACTTGAGATGAAAATGGTGTTATCTGAACAAGAAAGACTTGAACTTAAGATGGGTCGCAAAAGGGGAAAAAACATCAAATATTTTTTGTGTGTACTTGAACAGCGGAGTTACGTGAGCAAAAATATTATCAAACTTACGCTGTATAATGGATCCTCTTTATCTTATAGTAATAATGTTGCCGAGGAAGTTAATGAATTTTATCAAAAGTTAAATTCTAAAGGGGATGTCGAATCCTGTGAATTCAAGATCTATTGGTAATGTAAATGGTAATGTTAAAGTTGCTTATAGCCCCCCGTTGACGTCAACTCACAAGTCACTGGGAAAAAAAAAAACTCATTCACACAATTCTTTAAATCATGCTTAAGAAAATCTGGGCCTAAGGAGAGATCAGAAGGACAACAAAATTGCGTATATTCAATTCAAACGTGAAGCCGGTTCTGCTCTACGGCTGCGAGACTTGGAGAATAACCAAGGAAAAAAAAAAAAAAAAAAAAAAAAAAAAAAATCAGACATCATCAACACCTGTCTGAGGCACATCTTCAAAATCAGATGGCCAGAGAATATAAACAATGAAGATCTATGGAAGCAAGCAGGACAGGAACCAATGGCCAAGCAGATTCTGCGGAGGAAGTGGGGCTGGATTGGACTGGAAGCCAGCGTCCAACACCACACGTCAAGCCCTGACACGGAACCCGCAGGGGAAAAGGAAGAGAGGCCGACCTCGCAGCAGCTGGATGCGAGACACTGAGGGAGAGATGAAGAGGTAGGGGACCAACTGGACAGGCATTCAGCGAGCAGCCCAGAACCGAGTGCGATGGTTGAGTGTTGTTGATGGCCTATGCTCACCCTTGAGCTATGGGCCTAAGTAAGTAAAGTAAGTACACAATTATTTAACACACACTTTCCAAAAACACTCCAGAAATTTTATCAAAAATCTTTCCTCCATAAAATCTTAGATCAGACGAAAAATGTAAACACCCGCAGAAATTCAAAGAACACTTCAGGTGGGACATCGCTGGATAAGATTTCCACGGAGTCTGCAGTAAAGTGTGTATGTCTCACATCAAGCAGGAACCAGCACTCCAAGAGAATATGTTTCACTGTGAGTGGTACATGACATGCTACAATTAACCAATATAAACTGAAAATCAGAGAACTTCTTTGCAAGGCAAAATTACTTTGGAAGAAGCCTGTGTTGCTCTCAAACATATGCGTAATATGAAAAGTCCTGGCAGCGATGTTTCACGGCAGAATTGTAAAAAGAAAAAAAAAAAACAACTTTTTCTGGCTAAAACAAGGTTGATACATCGTAAGAGCGCTTAATAATGGATGCGATAAAAATGAACTAGCTCCAAAGCAAAAAAAAGACATTATTGTATGCATTCCAAAGGGCTACAAACCCTAGGACTGAATTGAAAAAAATTGGAGACAAATTTCAGTTTTGAATAATATGGGATCTACATGTTGTGCGCTTCTACATGATGTGTGCTTCCTTCTATCACGGGTGAGGACCAGACTGGTTTTCTCTCAAAATGAATACTTGGGGAGTAACATTCGTCTTCTCTATGACATACTTGATTACATGATCATATCTGAAAACAACAACAGCAACAACAACAACAACAACAACAACAACGACAACAACAACAACAACAAAACCATAGATACTTCAATGTTTAGTCTGTGTAAAAGTATTTGGTAGTGTAAACTATGATTTCAAGTTGAAGGTATTACATGCCTTTCGCTTTGGTCAAAGTTTCTGTCAATGGATGAAAGCATTCTACACAAATATCAAGTCAACTGTTTCACTGAATGGGAAACTAGCTAGTTGGTTCCCTGCGGAGAGAGAATGCCGCCCAAGGCGATCCGTATTTGTTTATAATTCTATTTTGTTATCCGTGTCGAAATTTCAATAAATGCGATAAGACAAAATGAACATAAAAGGAATGTAAAATGCTAATACTGAGAACACAATATCACAGTATGTAGACATACTGAACTATTACAAGATGGCAATCGAAAATTATTCGAAGAAAGGATTATATGACAACTGAAATATTTGGAAGAGTGTCTAGTAAATGCGGGGAGAAATTGCAATATGGTTGAGAATTAAGTAAACTCACCTGTTAAGTATATACCATATTTACAAACAAAATGAAATCCTCCTAAATTCAAAATTTTGGGCTTTTGGTTTACGAGTGACTTAAAAAAAATACGAAATTATGAATATGGAAGAAATGTTTATAGAAATACGAACACCGTACAAAACTTGCCTAAAGGGGCAAACAACACCACTCGTCAAAGTAGCTGTTCTTAAATCCATGAATTTACCACACCTAACCCATCTATGGATGCGATAACCAAACCCACCAGACTACAGGACTGATGAAATTCAGAAATTCACATTTAAGTATGTGGGTGAAAAAAAACAAGAGACAAAATGAACCTGAAATCAAGTGTAAAAAGAACTTCACTTTTTCTGGTATTAAAGCAGCTATAATTGAATATATACAAAAAACAAAAAACAAAGTTGAAAATACAAATGAATGTTTAAATATGCATGTATGTTACAAAAAGTTAACGTCAGTTTGTAAAGGGTCAAGATTATATTATGACATTTTTATAGATAATAATACACACCCGAAAGTCTGTACCAACTGGGATATAAAACTAAACGTTGAAAATGACTGGGAAAAACTGTTTTCTTTATCTGAGTAAAATTTCTGACATACAAATGAAATGGTTACAATTACGAATAATACACAGATGTCTTGGTACTAATGTTGTGCTGAAAAAAATGGGTGTATTGAACAGCGATGTTTGTACTTTCTGTACCTCTGTTAAGGACAGTATCACACATATGTTCTGGTATTGTACGGTCATACAACGTTTTTGGGAAACGCTGGTGGTTTTTTGATGAATGAAAAATGTACATGTACATTTAATTTGCAGATAAGTGAACCATTAGCCATCGTTGGATTTGATAAAGATATACATATAGACCATGTATTTTTATTTATCGTATTATTTGCAAAACACTATTTATATCGGTGTAGAACAGAACAGAAATCACCCAGACTGCAAGTATTTCTTAATAAGCTAAAATACAGATATAAAACTGAAGAATACATTGCTCGAAAAACTTTGTATATAACGATTTCCTTTCCAAATGGCACCCATATACGCCGATGTTAGCAGGCTCAGATTGAGTTACGAATGACTATGAAATTGTACATTATACGAGCACAAGTACGATTATAGTACCCTAAAACTGTTGCACCGCCTAAAAAAAAAGCCCCTTTGGATACAATACAGAACCTCATATATGTGTATGTATATGCATAGGTGTGTATATGTATATGTATGTATGTATATGCATGTGTACGTGCACGTATGTATGTATATATATATATATATATATATATATATATATATATATATATATATATATATATATATATATATATATATATATATGTGTGTATATATATGTATATATGTGTGTGTGTATATGTATGTGTATGTGTATATATGTGTGTGTGTATGCATGTGTGTGTAGGTATACATGTATATGCATAAAGAAAACAAAGACAAATATGTAAAATTTCATAATGTACTAACTCTCTCTCTCTCCCACGTGGAGAGGCGGTAACCGTGCCTTAAAAATGTAGAATAGTATTGTAACTGTGTTCAATAGGTTGATTTCCTCTTTTTCTATTTTCTATCGTATTTGGATCTGTGCTTTTTTTTTCTTTTTTTTTTATTTCATATTCTAATGTTTTGTACTGTGTGGACTTGTTTGAATTATTAAAAAAAAAAAGTGTAAAAAGAACTGAGCATGGGAGCAAGAATACCACGCCTATGGAAGCAAATAAATGCGCTGAAGTTAACTAGGATTTGTAAACTTTTATCAAGTAATCATAGGTGGAAGAAAATACTTGTTATCATGTTACAAAGAGAGATTAGTGATGAATTAGGTGCTGATCTGTCTGGGCATGATAAATCTTAAATAAATGTCAGCAAACCGCCCAGAGAAACGTGGACAAACGAGTCAGAAGACAAACCACAAACGCGTTTCGACCTGTTAGGTCTTCTTCAGGTGCAACAAACATGAAACAAATAATGAAAATGCACTTAGCTTTGATCGCTTCTGTGTTCAGCGCAAGAAAGAAGGCGTTGAATGACAACCCTGAAAATGAACCTGAAATCAAGTGTAAAAAGAACTGAGCATGAGAGCAAGAATACCACGCCTATGGAAGCAAATAAATGCACTGAAGTTAACTAGGATTTGTAAACTTTTATCAAGTAATCATAGGTGGAAGAAAATACTTGTTATCATGTTACAAAGAGAGATTAGTGATGAATTAGGTGCCGGAAAGATATATTCAAAGCATATGTAAAGAAATCGGTATGATTGTTTGTGTCAAAAGTAAAGAAGAACTATGCTCAGAGTCTTTGTTTTGTATTACGAATTTGAGGACTGCGGGCCGATTTTTTCTTAATTGCATGGACATTGGTGTATTCAATACAATCAAAGAAACACCTGTCTGTTTCCACAGTCCATTGGGCAATAAGTTAAGTAACTTCTGGGAAAGATATATTCAAAGCATATGTAAAGAAATCGGTATGATTGTTTGTGTCAAAAGTAAAGAAGAAGAAACAAAGCATATGTAAAGAAATCGGTATCATTGTTTGTGTCAAAAGTAAAGAAGAACTATGCTCAGAGTCTTTGTTTTGTATTACGAATAAAACAATTGGTTTTCATTCAACGCCTTCTTTCTTGCGCTGAACACAGAAGCGATCAAAGCTAAGTGCATTTTCGTTTATTTTTTCATGTTTGTTGCACCTGAAGAAGACCTAAGAGGTCGAAACGCGTTGTGGTTTGTCTTGTGACTCGTTTGTCCACGTTTCTCTGGGCGGTTCGCTGACATTTATTTAAGATTTGTTTAGATTTCCGCCTGCAGTCGTTTCACTTTGCAACTGGGCATGATAAGTTAAGTAACTTCTGGAAAGATATATTCAAAGCATATGTAAAGAAATCGGTATGATTGTTTGTGTCAAAAGTAAAGAAGAACTATGCTCAGAGTCTTTGTTTTGTATTACGAATTTGAGGACTGCGGGCCGATTTTTCTTAATTGCATGGAAATTGGTGTATTCTGCGTACGGAATCTTTTAGATGAAAAATGGCTGATTACAGAAAAAATTCCGGTCTTTTGTTAGTGAATTAGATTTAATGGCATATAACGGTTACATCAGTGCTGTGGAAAATAAGTATTCAAGAGAAGTTGGAGCAGAAATGAAATGTTGTGAAGAAGGTGAGTCAAGTAAACTGACAACTGTGACGTGTTTAGTTTCAAAGAGTGCCGCACTTTGTTATTTATGATGATGATCATGATGATTATGTGTTGTGTTGTTGTTATATCATTCTCTCGTTATCTCATGTATGCGTTTTGTAGTCCTTAGTTGTAGTTTGTTCTTTCATTTCGAAATAGAATATGATTCATTACAACAAACAAACAAACAAACAAAAACCCGAAGAAAGAAGAGTCTGAAGAGCAACACTACAAGCCTTAAACAGTTTCTTTGAGTATACACTTTGCCGAATTTGTAGGGAGACATTGTAAGCAAAGGGAATACAATCAAAGAAACACCTGTCTGTTTCCACAGTCCATCATGTCTTCCTGACACACAGGATGCTCACAGAAGTCCTCATCACGCCCACCTAAACAATCCTCACGAAAATCGCACACCAGAGTGTAAGGCACGAAGTCCCCAGCTATGTCACAATAGAAGTAGGGTTGTGACAGTCCGTGGGATACACTGCATGTGGCCCTGTACCATGTCTCAGTGTTTTCCAGTGCCCTGCACCACTTCTGACATCACAGGCCAGTAGTGTGTGAGTCAGGTGCTGCATGGGACAGAGTTCCAGAGCAATGCTTGATACGGTCGTGCTGCTCGGAACTGGAAGCGTGACAGGTGTGCTGATGCGGTGACGATCTGATACGGATGGAAGCTCACACATGAAGCCTCTAAAACCGGAGGAACAAAGACGGCCATAGAATCGGGTTTGAGTGGTACTCCAGACGAAACATTCGTCCAAATCAGATTCATCAAAATAGAACTCTGAATATTGCAGAAGAATGAAGACCACAACACCACTCTCCCAAGTTAAAGTGTCTGTATACCTGCAACAACTATCTTGGAACTGAGATATGGGTTAGGCGGAACTGGATGTCGGGGGAGTGAGGGG
>JADBJO010006170.1:72500-87500 GCA_016801955.1 Conus betulinus
GACGGAGTGCTTTGCACACAGCCTAAATGCCTGAAACACTGACAATTACAGAACCTTTTTATTTTGTTTTGCTTTCGGTGAAGGAAGAGACCGTGTGTGGGTGGGAAATGGGGTGTATCTCTCCATGTTTTGGATAAGTGCTTATTTCATTCAATCTTTGATAAAATGATCATACATTAGCAAACATCTGGTGTGGGACGCAGAGAGAGAGAGAGAGAGAGAGAGAGAGAGAGAGAGAGAGAGAGGACTCTGCCATACCATTTGACGGCAGCTGAAGCAAAAATACACCATTGTAACAAACCATTATTTATGTCAAACACAATGGCATCTTAAAACCATAACTGAAATCAGGCTACTTGCCAGAAGACGAAGACAGATAAATGCGTTGCAGATCTACCTGCTGCCTCTCAGACCGGTTTACAGCAGAAAAAGAGAAAGACACGGATGAGTCATTCATGTGCTCTTTAGTTCCCAAGGCCTTCTTGACATACACGTTGACCATGACAGTGTCTGTCATGCTGTATACAGTGCGCAACCACCGTAAACTATTACACTTGATTTGAATCGCATTCTTTTTGATGACACTGAAAAGCTCTGAAACTTTGAGCTCAGTATTACCTATGCAGTTCTGTATTTGAATCTTCACAACCTGGTAATGCTGCACGTAGACTACGAACCGACAGTCCAGGCTGTTGGCGTCAAGTGGACCAACTTCACCAAGGGGTTTGGTCTGGGCACGGAACTGACCAGCTGAGCCGTTAATCGATAATTCTTTCACTGAAGGGCTAGCCAGACATGTAGCCAGACCAGAACTGTTCATCAAGACCTTCTCTGTTAGAGTACTACTGGTGCTGAGTCCTTCCACGGTGTTCTGCTGCCTCAGTAAAGTGACATTTCTTTGGTTTGTACTGGAGAGTATGTGATACTGGGCTGGTTCAGTGCCTGTTACATTGTGTAACCTGTTTACGGGTGTAACGATGCTCATGGCTTTTGTGCTTTCAGAAAGTAAATGTATCAATGTGATGAAGTTTCTCTCCTTCAAAACATTTCTCACAAAGATACCGTCACTTACTACGATGTTAAGGATATTGCAAAGCAGACAGATCACTAAAGTGGTATTCAGCAAGACAGTATTCATGGCGGCTGTAAACTTCAATGAGCCGCTGGCACGTGACAGGGTGCACAACACTATGCCATTGATCCCCAGGCAATGACAGCAACAGAATGGGACACATGCAAGGCCTTGTCCAATTTCGTTCAAGGATAAAACTTGATGTTTTGCGATGTATCTGTTCTATAAACTGACTTGGGAAAAAAAAAAAGGATGGATATGAAAAAATGTGAAAAAGGCAAAAGCTTTTAACCTTTTAAAGGCATGCTAAGCACTGAAAATAAAATAAAAAAAAAGAAATAATCGTTCATATATGTAACTGAGAAAAACAAATTGCAAACACAGAACGGTAAGTTTAATTTCTTTTGTTGATTTCTTTTTTCATGAGTCCAGGAGACCTTACATAGCAGATCATGAAAAGCATAGCCGGGATATCGTTTAACGTACTGTAATCACTCCACGTCTGAAATCCCCCTCCCCCTCACCTCCCCTCCCCCTTCCACGGATGGGAAAGGGCGCGTGCCAAAACACCCATCTCTTGGGAAGCAAATCAACATCGACCTCCATTTTTTGTTCCAAAACCACTTCCCTCCTCCAAGATTCTCAAAGTGTCCCAGATGACAGAACACGTCAATCAATGCACATGAATTTGAGTGATTCTGGACGTGAACCAGGACTATCCCCCCCCCCCTCACACACACACACACACACACGTTTCAATACCGCTCTCGGTGGGTGATATGAGGCATGGTCCAGAAAGACCCCATGGAGGAACACGCCCATTGATCCATCCCTGTCACAAAGGGTGGATAAGTTTAGGCACATGCCTATTTTCATTCAATGGAGTCTTTCTGGGTCACGCCCCAGATTACTCACTAAAGAGTAGTGTTGGAACAGGGTAGGGATAGTTCTAGCTGGAGTCCAGAATCCCTCCTCCTCCTCCACCATCCTGTCCCCTCATAAAGGCTACAGAATGTTTTGATACATAGGTTTTGTTGTTGGATTCTTAGAGAATGTTGAGAGGGGGGGGGGGGGGGGGGGGGGGGGGGGGGGGGGGGGGGGGGGGGGGAGGGGGGGGAGGGAGTTGGGCGTAGAGACCAAACCAGGGGGGGTGGTCTGGATATATTCCCAGTGAAGGAGGTGGGGTTTGGGGTGTGTGAAGCTGGATCCGTTTTCTTTCTGATCTGCCAAGAAGTGATTTCGGGCGTGGAGTGATTAGGGAACGCGACACCAGGGTTTCTTTCACAGTGGATTGTGCCCCAGCATTTGTTACTCTCTCTCTCTCTCTCTCTCTCTCTCTCTCTCTCTCTCTCATGCACCCCCCCCCCCCCCCACACACACACACACACATACACACACACAACACACACACACACACACACACACACACACACACACACACACACACACACACACACACACACACATGGATATATCTATTATTACCCTCTTGCTGCCAGCCGGCTGGGGAGTATTGTTTTGTGCATTGCTTATGTCTGATGCTTTGTGACATCTTTGTCACCAATACACTTGTCAGTTTTCACGGTGTTTATTACATACGTGTTCATTTGTGGATTCAATTTTCGTGTGTGTAGTCGCCTTTTAATTTGTTTGATATCAGGGTGCTTAATGTAAACAAATATGTCTATCCATCTATCTACATATCTATATATCCATCCATCCATCCATCTCTCTCTCTCTATCTAGTTATTTATCTACACACACACACACACACACACACACACACACACACACACACACACACACACACACACACACACACACACACTACCACCCACCCCCCACACACACACACACACACACACACACACACACACACACACACGTATATATATTCCCCTGGTGGCTTTGTCGGTGCGGTGCCCTATCCTCTCTCTCTGTCTCTCTCTCTCTCTCTCTCTCTCTCTCTCTCTCTCTCTCTCTCTCTCTCTCTCTCTCTCTCTCTCTCTCTCTCTTTGTTATTTCTGTTTTGTTTGTTTTTGGCTTTTTTCCTATTTTGATTTGTTCTGTATTTAATCAGTTTTTTTTTAAATCTCCCCTACAAATATGTTAACACATGGTACGGAAACTGTTTATGGCACCTGGCCAAAACGGCTGTTGAAGCATAAATGGTGTGAATCGACGCTGATTTGTGTTTAAACGGAATCTCCATGTAATTGAATTTTCCCGTTTGGAACAGAACTGCTTCCAATGAATGAAAAAAAGTGATGCGCATACTATTTCCCCTATGAAACAAATACAAACTTTCGCAAAGTTTATAACTGGAAACATTCTAAACTCTTCCATCATGAAACGCATCCGTAAGAGAAAAATGCAATAATAATAATAATAATAATGAAAATAAAATAAATAAAAAAAAAAATAATAATAAACAGTGGCAATTCTTACGCTGAATCACAGAAAAAAGTTGCAGCTGAGCGTGGAACATATCACTGCAACAGCCAGAAACATTCAATTCTAGCAACACAATATTCAATAGATAGGAAGGGGAGGACGAGTAGGGTGGGAGACGCAAAAGGAAGAAGGGAGGGGAGGGAGGAGGGCATAAAGTAGAATCCTTCACTTCAATAGGTAATCATGTCAAAGAAAAAGAAAGAAGAAAATCAATTCGCGCAGTCAACAATATTTTCTCTCCCCCACAAAACTATTCCAAGTTCAGAAGGACTGAAAACCAATGACAGGAATCTTTCCATTTTGAACATGTTGGAACGGGAGCGTTAATTTGGAAATTTTGGTGTGTGTTTACCTACATTACTGAAGTTTCGAAAAGTAATCCGAACTGTTTGAATAATTTGGGTGGGATGGAAAAAAATATTCATGTATCATTCATGTATGTCATGCACGGATATGTCTACTATATATGTGCGAATATCTCTGCGCACTGTCTTCTTTCTGCGCACATGTAAGCTCTCATATTACCTGAATAAAATGTGTGTTCAAAGCATTCAAATGAAGAACTCAACACAAAGACCTAACAAAAAACTTAATTGAAATAACTTGAAATGTACACATTAGACAGTCGGCTAGTTTTAGGAGAGAAAGTGTGAAAAGAAGGAAACAAGAACCAAGAAACGGAGAGTCATGGCAGACGAGGAGAAGAGAAGGGAAGCAAAAGGACATCTTCAGACAGAATCCTAATGATATCTCTCTCCCAAAATCTGGAGATGGGAATGAACTGTAAATGCTAAACAGGATAACTTTCACACACACACACACACACACACACACACACACACACACACACACACACACACACACACACACACGCGCGCGCTCACGCACGCACGCACGCACGCACACACACACACAGAGTCGCTCAGGTCAGTGTAACAAACATTGGTAGGTAAGTATAGCCTGTCACAAAATAGGTGAGAGCACACAATAATGCAAGTATCGTAATTAGAGAGGGAAAAACACAAAATGTAAGAACATTTTTATTTTTCAACCTTTTTTTTTTCTACACCAGGTACCTTAATGTGAGACTGGCGGTCGCAATGTTAGCAGTTTATATTTAAGCTGTAATCAGAGTCACCACTGTCAGACTCTCGCTCACGCGATGGTGACACACAGCAAGTCAGATAAACAGAAGAGAGTTTCCTATTTTAACTTATTAGTAAACTTTTACATTATTTCATGAAAAAAAAGCTCTATATATCGTTTCACATTGTAATACCTATATGTTTCGATTCAAACGTCAACCATACCCTCATGGCCTTAAATGTTCTGTTTCTTTTAAACGTTTGGCCTGAAACATTGTCACAAAAATATGTTGGCCTCAGCAAGCTGCAAAATCTTTCCAGCCTCCACCCTTCACGCTGACATACAAAATACAAACTGTACTTATGCCACATTTGAGTAAAAAGAAGTTAACGATTCGCGTCCAGTCTGCATAGGGGAAACGTTCCTGAAAAGAAAAGAAACACAAAATAATATTTTGTTTAAATCCGTTTAGAAAACATCTTTATCTGGAGAATATAAATATTCGGGGTTTTTCCTTCTTATTTCTTTTCACCACATCTTATCCAAGGATTGCTAAGGTTATCATTGGCAACTCGTGGCTTTTTCTTCATATTTGCCACTGAGATCTCCAGTGTTATTCACACACACACACACACACACACACACACACACACACACACACACGCACGCACGCACGCACGCACGCACACACACACACACACACACACACACACACACACACACACACACACACACTCACTAAGAGACATGCGCCGATACCAATGCCTGTACATACGATGCTGTCGACCAGTCTGTCCTCTGATTCAACTGACATACTACAGGTCATAAGTCATTAAGCTTGTGTTACTCGTTCGCTGCATTCAATGCATGCAAGCTGTACGGTTTCCATGATATAGATGGGCCAAACCACAAGAAGGTAAACAACCCTTTAAGAGCCTTCTCTTTTCAAAAGTTCCCATTAGTAAATTTATTCTTTTCGTTGACAACCTTTTCACAAATAACAATCGGCCAGGAAGTTGGGCTCAGTTCCTGAGAGACTCATATATATGAGAGACAATTTACAGATTTTATACGTATGTCAGTAAGAACATGAACCTGTTTTGCTCGTTTCAATTGACGGAAAAGGCGTTCGATTCTATCAGCTGGGAATTATAGTATTGGAAGAATTTGATTTTGAAAAGGCCATATGCAGTAACGAAAGGAAAATTGTCACAAAGTTATGAAGGTGGTTAGGAATGTCACCAGAGCGAGCCAATATCAACTTATTTATTCGTGCTGTGTACAGAAATTTCGGCAAATACAGTTGGACAAGAGCTAAACATCAAAAGAACAGAGATATCAGGCAAAGAATTTAAGACAAATCAATTTGCTGTAATACGACATTCAAATAGAAGGAATTACTGGCTCAAGCAAAGGACAGTTTTGAAATTGTACAGAAATTTTAGAACTGTTCAGGACTAAAACTTGATTTTCAAAAGACCGCTGGAGTTTGGTAAGGAAAAAAAGAAAAAAAATTAAAAAGATCGGTCAACCTTCACGTGGCCTAAGAAATGTGGAATACAGCCCCTCCCCACCCCACTCCAAGAAAAAAATAATATCTTTAGACTGATTTTCAAGCGTCTTGATACCCTTGGCAGTGAGAGATAAACACATACGACATATAATGACGGAAGAATTGTTAGCCTGATGTCTCACTGATGAGTCCGACCCAGCGGACGAAAGGCCTAGGTACAGGCAATACATAAACTGATTTTTGGGCCACACCGGATATGGCCCACAGTGCCACTCGGAACATGCAGGCAGAGTCTGCTGGACGGGGCAGGTGACTGGGAGCGCACTGCAGACCTCCCAGGATGGAAGAGAGTCACCCAGAGATCATCAGCAACAGTGGCATGAGACCAGACATAGTACTCCACTCTCCGTCAACCAAGCAGCTGATCACGACAGTGCCATATGAGAACAGAATGGAGGCAGCTCAAATCTACAAGACTGAAAAGTATGCTGATCTGGCAAACAGCCTGAGAGAGAGAAGGCTATCAGGTCAAAGTCCTCACTGCAGAAATTGGAGCTAAGGGGTTTGTAGGAACATCTGCATACAGCCTCATGAAACAGCTCTCAGTTGCAGGGAAGGAAAAAAAAAACAGAGCCCTGAAAGCAATAGCAGAAGCAGCAGAGAGGTGTTCAAGCTGGATCTGGTCAAGGAGGAACACAAGTGAACTTCATAAGGCTTAAATTTCCTACAAATATCAGGTGTCCCAGTGACCCAGTGGTTAGAGTGCGAGTCATTAAGTGGAAATGAGCATGTCCAGAGGGCCATGGGCTCGAATCCCAGCCATGGCTTGTCCCATGAAAAGGGGGGCAGCAGAGGGACATCCGGAGTCATGAACCGAGTGTGGCCCCCCCCCCCCCCCCCCCCCCCCCCGAGTGTCAGGAGATAAGGGCCGAAACACTTGCTTGAAGGGACTTCTCTTCTAAGGACTCTCTGCTGCCACGCCCTCCACGAGTTTCTTTCTACTGCCTTCGGGAGGGACTGAAATGGTTCTCTCATGCAACCAGTGAAGGATTTTCATATTTATCATATATTTTTCTTAATTTTATGTTCCCATTGTCTTCATCTTATTTTTTGAAGTTCAAATCTTTGCCAGGTCATTATTATAATGACGGAAGAATTGTTAGCCTGCACTTGTTTTCCCCACACTACGTAATTGTTCAGCATTATATTGTTTGGCCATCAGTGGAAGATTGCAAAGATTGCATCTCTTAGGAGATCCAAGCAAAGGTTGTTCTGCACAATTCATAGCCGGTGACAATGCTTAGGTTATTGAACAACAGAGATGACCACTCAGACTGTTCCATATTTTTTTTTATCTCCCTTGCATCCTTGAATGGATCCTCAAGCATAAAGCTCAAATTAAAAGATTGTCTCCTACATGTAATACTGTTTGCATAATGGTTTAGTTTTTCAACAACTTTTTTTTCCTCTTCACATTTTCGTGTTTTTTTCACTACTGTCCTTCACTGGCTGATTTGGGGGTGCTGTTGGATTCTTTTGTGAACCCTTGGTAGTGAGAACACCACAGAATTATGGACTGTGGTATATCTCTACATGACGCCAAGAGCACGGACACATTCAGCTGTCTCTTATTGATGAGTCCGATTCAGCAGACGAAAGACGTTGGAGCACGTATAGCATAGTTGGAGCAGGCATAGCATACGTTGGAGCAGGCATAGCATAGGATTATGATGGTTCTCTCATGCAACTAGTGAAGGATTTTTATATTTATAACATATTTTCTTAATGTCATGTTCCGTCAGTTTAATATTTTAATGCAAGTCTTTGCCAAGTCATTACTATAATCATGGAAAAATTGTCAGCTTGCACTTGTTTCCCCCCACTACTTAATCGAAACGCAGAAGATTAGTTTGCTAAGGTAACCAGCTTTTTTTGTTATTTTAATACGTGCCGAAAGAATGTGCGCTGTTTGTAGAAGAGTGTTATAATCTGTTGTTCCTTCAAAGCTAGTTTATTCATGGATTCTGCCATAAAATTCACCCGGCAACGAAATAAAACTGCTATTAAAATGCTGTTTAGAAGTCAAATGTGAATTAAAACAGACTTGAAAAACTGAGTGAATGGTCTTCTAGTTATACGAAATATGGGATTAGGAATATTCAGCATAACAGATCAAACATGAAGAAGTGGTGATCTTCAATTTCGCGGTCAGAACCGCTCCCCCTCCTTACACCTCCCTCCCTTTCTGATGTGTATTTAGTGATTGTCACCCATGTCTTCCCGTCTGTTGAGAAAAACGGCACTGTGCCGTCTGCCAAGGTTCTGTCCTGCTCGTCTTATGTCTTCCTTCCTCTGTCGCCACGGCCATCTTTTTATGGTGGCGTTTGTACTGACTTCCGGAACTGTGTCAGGAGATGAATAGAACTGCTGGCCAAGACCACCCGAGGAAAAGACCAAAGTAAACGGCAGTCAAAATAGATAACAAACCAGTACGAGGCCCTCTCAACGTGCACTCGCTGCAAGAATGGCCCTCTGATGACTGTATAGAGACACCCTGGTGCCCACAAACTATTTTCCAGAAATAGATTATATAAAAAACATCCCCAACGGCGGAACAGGCTGAGGAGGTGAATAATATTGAAACAGCTGTGAAGGTGGACAAGGATGCCAACAGAGGAAGACAAGATTTTATAGCTTTATTAAAGCAACCTTTCAAGAGAAAGAAATCTCTAAACTAAAAACACGCTGAAGTCGGATGCACTGGTCTTAGCTTTTAGGCATATGATGGCGGCAAAATATATCCATGCGCACGCTTGTATCACTGACAACAATGCTAGCGTTCTCGATTTTGTGGAAGACCACTTGGTCAAATGCCTCAAAGAGACCCAGTCACGCGCCTGTTAATCCCCGTCCTCTGCCCAGTCAGTGCTGATTGGCATTGACGGAGAGAAGAAGTTGAAACGAAGACCAGCTTGTACGCTGCAGGGAATGATAAACAGAATTGTCACGACAAAGATCCCCTGGGTTGAAAGACTTCATAAAGAAAAGATTGAATCAGCTTGCATCCAGGGGGCACTGCTGACAGAGTCCCTCAACTTCCCTAGAAAAAAGCTTAGTAGACAGGCACGTGGACAGAGAGGTGAGGCACGAAGGAGGGGTCTTCATCCAGGTCAGGAATCTGAGGGCAGTACGGCAGACTGCAGAGCGTACCGGTGAACAGGCACACATCACTGTGTGGTCATCAAAGTGGAAGAATGACAGACCATGGGTTACAACATCTGCTGCCTGCCACATCGGTGACTTTCACTACACGCCATATATGTTCTACAGGATGTGTGTCCCATTGCCAACGGCTTTAGTGGTCACTTCAAAGCTGGGAGTACAAAGGGTAGGAGGTGGGAGACTGGCAGTTGCGTTCTATAAGCAGTTTACATGACTATTGGAATTCCAGACATTGCCTCTGTCACCAACAAACTGCTGGCGAGTGTTGAGAGAACTATCCAGGGCTAGCTGACACGTACTGTGAAACTGTCCTTCAACCCCAGTTACAGTATTGAGAACTGCGTCCCTACGATGGAAAGACTATTCAGGAACAAAAAGAAGTTTACTGTCTGAGGTGAAAGCTACTACAATAGAGACCTGTTCCGAAAAAAAAATCACCTATGTTTTCATTACAGTTAGAGTTACCATTTTTTCAGTTTATGAAGCAAGTAGATCTAGAAAATGAATATCCGATTCGAAGCACATGCCAGGGTAGCAAGCTGGACATGGACTGTTTCATTACAGGTGCACGGTTTTACACCCATGTTTGGCCATTTTCTTTTCTCTCTGGCTGAACTCTTAAGCTGACTAATGGGGCAAAAGTGCTGTGGTCGCACTCAGCAGTCAGCACTTGTCCCATGAAATAAGAGGGGTCGATTCAACTGAACGCGAGTACCAACACAGATCACCTCCTTTGCAGATTTCTGAACTTTGTGGACTGAGGCTGCTGCACAGACTACTTCACGAGAAGCTTAGAAAGATCCAGATCATACTGGACCAAAGAACTCAAAGAACCTGAAGACAATGTGAATGCAGCAAGAGAAAGGGCTGCACGAGATCCAGACGTGAAAAAATAAGGAGAATATAACTCTTGCTTCCTTGACGAGACCATTAAATCCCCATAATTCCGAAGTTCTGCTTCTTCCGGCTTCACTTCCCCTACCACAAATGAAGACACAGTGTACAGCAGAATAGACAAGGAAGCGCAGTAGAAACAAACAACTGTTCCAAGTCTGTCTGTATACACTGCGCCTGGAACATGGTCACGGCAACACCTGCTGAAAACACACACACACACACACACACACACACACACACACACACACACACACACACACACACACACACACACACATCATTTATTCAAGACGAGTATACTTTGGTATGTTTAACACGCTAAACAGAACAAACACTAGCACACGAAGAACTACAGCTAGCTTTGGTATGATAGATATGAGACAAAGTCTCTACTGAGCAGGAAGAAGTCAACTTGAAAACATCAGATCAGAAGGATAATTCCTGCTCTGATGAAGAGACAATTACATGCCCGGTACTCGGCAAGAATGGTAATACTGGCACCAACGCATCTCTCATATATACAACTACTTTCTTGTTTGTATTTTGCTCTTTACTGTGCTAAATCTCTTTTAAGATTTGGTATGAGACACTGAAAAAAAAAAAACAAAAATATCAGTCTAAACCAAAACAAAACAAAATATCAAGAAATGTACGACGACGACGGCGACGACGACACCAACAACACATTTTACGGAAAGACCTTCGTTCTAGCAGCAAGAGACAGCTGGAAGAGAGTGACTGAAAGTCTAAACATGGAAAGAAAGGCACGAAGCACTGAAATGTCACCAGAGCTATCAACAATGTCAGATCGTCGTTAGCGTTTACATTCTGAAGCAAACTACAAAGTCCCCATTGATAAGCAGGCGGTTGACCACGTTATCAACAAATTGGAGAAGATCAGTTGCATCCGAATTCGAGGAGAAAGAGAGTGAGGGAAGCACTGGAATAACAGCAGCAGTTCAGAGATGGAGCCACTGAAGAGAAAATAACGAAAGAAATCTTTGCAGAGAAAGAACTTGGAAAACGATTCTGGCAGATATAGAAACGAAAACCAGCTGACTTGATGGCATCACAAATAAAATGTTAATATATTTTCAGTGATTAAGGCTAATCTGTTCTTGTTGCAGTTGTTACTGTTTACTTGAATGATAAATATTGTAAATTTGCAATTGGTTTTTAACAAAATGGCCACAAGAAAGGTTCCTGAATAGGGTTGGGGTTAACATATTGATGGCGAGTGTGTGGATATGTGATAGGGTGTAAATGGTTTGGAACGAGACTTCCTCAAGCAAAGTGAGGTAATATTTGATTAGAAACACACAGGTCGTATATATTTAAGGAACCAGCATGGCAACTGTTCCCAAAGTCTGATGAAATGATCATGTATGCTCCTTCAGTATGCGGCTTATACAGTCAGCACAGCCATTGTCATTTCCCGTGACGGATTCAATTTTCATCTCGAAGTTTGAAAATTTATCGCCTAAGATATTACTTTGTCATTGATAAACCTCTTGAACCTAAAATGTAAACTTTTTTCACACTCCACACAATGGCAAGGCACCCCTTTTAAATCGCATGACAATGCTGCTCTGCCGAACAGCTTCCATCGTGCTCTTGCCTCAGGACTGGTCCAGTGCCGACATCAGACACATCCGTCCTCGAAACCCAAAATTTGTTGACTTGAATCGACCAATGATCATCATAAGTGAAATCGATTTGCTTATAACTCGGGCCCAAGGAGTGGTAAAGGATAAGGTGGACTGTGATGTAAGATAAGGTTGGCCTTTTCCTGCTCTTACTTTCAGCCTAGCAGTTGAACTACTTGCCATAAGAATTGGAGAGAAGGATGTAGTGCTGAAGACGTTTATAACTAGGATCCATTAATACATGTTTGGAAATCCTCAAGGGAAGAAACCTGTGTTACAGTGATCCCGTAGTTTGCACAGGATAAATGGCACTGATGAGGGCTGCAAACCAGTTTAACCCCACCAGCCAGCTTAACTGTTCAAACAGACAGAAAAATTCAAAAAACGCGTGTGTGAAACGGTGCACTTGTAATGTAGACAGTCAGTATCTTAACTATTATCCTGGCGTGAGCTTCAAATGAGATGTTTGACTTTCTAGATTGTTCATTTGGCCTGTAAATTTAAAAAAGGTAACTTTATTTACAAGAGCGTGTACTTCAAATAAAATATTTGACACTCTCGATCTGTTTTTGTAGCCTGTAAATTGAGAAAGGTAGTTCTATTCACACCAACGACATGCGTAATTTCCCCCTGACATTCTTTTTTTTCTGAACTGGCCTGCTTTGCCTCATGAGTCATTTTCACAGTTCAATCAGAGAGAATGCCAAAACATGGGTGTGAAATGTTGTGCCTTTAGTGCAGACGCTGTGTTACAAACAGTTCGATTTCACGTATTATCATTATAATTAATCAGTTTAGACCTGTATGTCTTGGGTTGCATATGACGTCGTTTGTTTGCAAAATGACACATGCAGAAATTTCGTAATGGTCTTGACCCGTAAACTGAGAACCGGTAACACTCTTTGCAATGGAACGACAGGAATTATCTTCTCCTTTTTTCAAGAACAGGTCTACTGCTTTGAAATTAGCCTTGCATGCTGACCTTACAACACTTTAAAAAGATACGACAGAAATTTTATGAAAACAGACAAAACAGATCCTTGTTCATTTTCTCGGACATTAGTTGTTAAGATAAATCATAATTCAAACAGCGGGCATGAGGATAGGCTCTAACCGAGCGTGAGGGGAAAATCGTTTTAGGAATAAACTTTAAGTGTTTGGTATTCCGTAGATTTGGAGCTCTGGATCATCTGAAAAGTCGGAAGAGAAGCGGAAATTACATACAAAGTGTTGAAAGATTAGTGCGTAGTTAGCAAGCACTCAGTCTACCATATCTGGGCAAGACTGTGTAATAACAATGAGTATTGCCCCTCAAATACCTTTAAAAGCCGTTTGCACGCCAGAGAAAACCTTGGATAGCATGTAAATATTTTTTCGCCTTTCATGAAAAGATCATCTGAAAAGTCAACTGGTGTTTCTTGAAAAGTTAATGTGAACCAGGAGGGATAAAATGTTTGAAACAAAAATGTGTTTGAAAACCTGTACCATACGAGGGGATCTATAAACAAGACGTGGACTTATGAAAAAGTGTGATTCGAGTGTCAGTGCCATAGGAATGGGTGATGGGCTGGTTTGTTTCAGGTTTTAGTGGTTGTGGACAAAACCTAGAGAAAGTGGTTGAATAAATTATGTATTCTTATTTTGGATAAGCCCTCAAATGCTGGATAGAGAACAGCGAACAAAATAATTTACCAAAGTCTTTGTTAGTCTGCATTTGTAATACTAAATACAGAAATATGTATCGTTCTACTTGCCCCGGCACTGATAGTATTGTATCCATGCCTGATATTGTGATTGGGAATTATGCAATAAAAATGAACCAAATGGAACATGCTCTGAATAAAAAGAAAATATGTCGTACAAACCATTTATGAAAAAGGGATATCTTTTTAATAAAAGGAATGGCTTAGACAATAAGGAACTTTCAGCCGATTTTTAGACCTGTTGTTCCGAAGTGACCGCCACCAGTTTAAGTGGGACATAGTATAACCACACCGCTCTAGGTTGGTTAACCCTTCTCTAGCTGGGAAAGGGGACAGGCAACCCACTGATTTTCTGCCTTCAGGTGAATAGGGACATTGCAGTAGAAATCCAAGGGAGTGAAACACTAAACTTCAACACACACACACACACACACACACACACACACACACACACACACACAATATACGTTGATAGATTGTACAAATCTGGGGCTTGTTTCTCTGACTTTGGCGGTATGTGGCCAAGAAATCACCATCAATAAATGTGAACCGATTGCTTCATCCACAGGAAACAACTGGATGGTGTATTGGTTGTATCTGGCAGGAGCATCTTAGTATTAGGAGGGTTGTTTCTGTTTGCGTGTTTGTTTATTCTTATTTTCTTGTTTTGAATCTGTACATATACTGCAGTGGCACTTACTTTAACTGAGATGTTCTTGGTATTGTGTATTCGTGTTTCAATGGTCATCACTTTGAAAAGGCGTTCTGGTAGGAATACTCATGTAAAAATGTTTTAGAGCATATAGAAGAAACATAAATGTATATTAGTTTTCCTTCACTTGTCTCGTCTGTCCTTTCCCTATGGTTTGTAATTAATTCTCCATGGCGCGTGTGCAAGAGTCATTTGGTCTGCCTTTGGAGAACTGAATGTTAGAAGTACTGAAATAACCATATGAAATATATTTTAATGGAGGCAGTTTGTGAACTGTATTAGGAATACCATGAAGTGTTCGTGTAAGGAACAATAACCTGTGTGCGCTCTATGATAACTGCAGGTGGAAGTCAAAATACGAGACTGAATCTCAAAGTACTGAGCTGAAGAAATGACTGCGACATTTTTCTTTGTTGTCTGTTGTCTCCATATAATATCCTTTCATCCGCTTTGAATTCTCTAGCAAAGGCTGACATAAGTTCTTTCCTTTGATCATTCAAGACAAACGTTTGTTACCTTACCTCTCTAAATAAATTTCTCTCCAATTCCCTTTTCCATCCTTCGCTATCCCCTGGTAGGAGTCCGTTGGACTGTGATGTTTCCCCCTTGATATTAAATAGCACGGAGTTACTGATGGTGTCCTGCATTAGGTACTGCAACTGTACGGCCACAGCTACTGAAGACCTTGACTAATA
>JADBJO010006170.1:92500-97500 GCA_016801955.1 Conus betulinus
TGGGGGCTCGTCCGGGATGAAAAATGATAAATGAGTCATAAGTGATTTTGATTTCTGGGTTTTGTTCAATTGCAAAAGGATTTGAAATTTGTCATAATTGTGGAAACCTAGATTTTTTTTTTCTTACCGGGAAAGACGTTAGTCATGTGTTGATTGTTTTGATCTTTTTTTTGATGACTGTGCTTTTTGAACTTGCTTGATTTGGTTGCCGTTGATTGATTGTGTGTAGCACAACTGTTTGATCGCTTTATTTAGGAGTGATCGTGTGGATCGCTTTATTTACGAGTGATCGTGTGGATATCGCTTTACTGTGGTTGTATTAGCTGGCTGATCGAGGGTTAGATAGCTTCAAAATGTCGACTGAAGAGGGTGCTGAGACAATGGGTCCGCTGAAAAAGATGGACCTCATAGAAGAAGGAAAAGCTTTAGGACTAAAGGGTCCGGAACTGAAGGCATATGTAGATGAACTGGCCCCGTGTAATCGAGGCTCAGAAAATACAAAGGGAAAGAAAAAGAAAAAAAAAGAGAGAGAGAGAGAGAGAGAGAGAGAAAGAGAGAAAAAGAGAGAGAGAAGAGAGAAGAGAAGAGAGAGAGAAAGGAACGGAGAAAAAGAGGAAGAGGAGAGAAGAAGAGAGAGAGAGAGAAGAAAAAAAGAAGAGAGAAGAGAGAGAAAGAGAGAGAGAGAGAAAGAGAACGGGAGAGAGAGAGAGAGAGAGAAAGAGAGAGAGAGAGAAGAGAAGGGAAAAGAGAGAGGAAAGAGAAAGAGAAAGGAAAGAGAAAAAGAAAGAGAGAGAGAAAGAGAAAGGAAAAAAAAGAGAGGAAAGAGAACGGGAAAAAGAGAGAGAGACGGGAAAGAGAGGAGAGAGAAAGAGAAGAGAGAGAGAGAGAGAGAAAGGGAAAGGGAACGGGAAAGAGAGGAAAGAGAAAGAAGGGAGATAAGGCAGTTTGAGTTAGAAAAATTAAAATTTGGAGAAAGAACGGGACGTGGACGCAAAACCCCAAGCAAACTTTGCACCACATGTTAGTCCCTTGATCAATATGCCAAAGTTTGATGATAATCCGGACCATTTAGAGGATTTCATTTCGCAATTTGAAAGGATTGCCAAAGATCAGGGCTTACCCGAAGAACGGTGGGCCACAAATTTGTCCGCGCTGCTGACACCCAAAGCTAGGGATGCTTTTTTCTGCTTACCACCGGAAAAACAGATGGATTATGAGTCGGTGCGCGATGCTTTGTTTCAGAGGTACCAGGTAACCGCCGATAGATATAGGAAATTGTTCAGAGAAACTGTTCGTAAATCAGGTGAGACACACGTACAGTTCCTTTATCGGCTTAGGGCTCTCTTTGATAAATGGATTAGGTTAGGAAACATCGAACAAACTTTTGAATCTTTGAGGGAGGAGATCGTTAAGGAGCAAATTCTCTCCACTTGTCGGAAGGATCTCACAGTATTCTTGGCAGAAAGAGAATTAGGAAGTTTAGAGGAGTTAGTGAAAGTTGCAGACAGGTATGAATCTGCCCATGATCAGCGTAATGGGGTGAAGGGATCGAACCAGTCGTCCCGTAATGCCCAGACCACACAGGCAGGGAGTGATTCGCCGACTCCCTACACAAAGGAGGCGAGACCACAGTTAGAAGCGGATTCGAAGTCCCGTGGCAACAGTGGGACTCAAGAGAATGTTAGAGTGAAACGCACATGTTTTAAATGTGGGCGAGAGGGTCATATCGCCAAGGACTGTAGCGGACTGCGAATACATTCAGTTGTTTGCGTTGATACAATTCAACAGGAAGGCAGAGTACCACCACCAACTACTAGGGCAGTAGTAAACGGGAAGCCGGTGACCTGCTTGTTAGATACAGGACAGGATTGACTCTGGGCAATGGTAGAACCCGGTTTTGTGAGAGACACAGACTACACAGGGGGAAACCACCTGCGTGCGATATGCAGATGGAAGAATTAATCGGCTACCTTTGGCCCGTGTCAAAGTAGAGTCAGAGTTTGTTAGGAGTACTCTCACTGCAGCAGTACAAAAGAAACCTTCCCTATCCAGCTTTGTTAGGGGGTAGGTACATCCTCCCAAAGCCTAACCAGGCTGCAAGTCAAGTAGGGAAAGCAAGGATAGTGCAGGGTAGGGACTCCTACAGGAAAGTAAACAGAAAGCAGGTGAAGTGCACAGGCGCCGCTGGCAGTAGAGCTAGCGCTGATCATGGTGTGCGTGGTGGTGGTGCAGTGGACCATGAAATAGGGTCGTCGTGGAGGTGGCCGTGGAGTGGCGTAGTGTGCGTGTGGGCCATGGAGGTGGCCGTAGTGGCAGTGCTGTAGGCCATGGTGGTCGTAGTGGTGGTTCAAAAAGTTGTTGGCGTTGCCGTGGTAGTCAGAAATGTAGGAGCCACGGTGGCAGACCTCAGGGTCGGGGCCAAGAGGGACCACAGAGTAACTGGAACGGCGGCAGGGCTGGAACCGGGGTGGCTGCTGTAATAACGCATGGCAAGAAGGTCGAGGTGACCAGCCATCGCATCGTTAGAAACTGCCAAAGATAGTCGGCTCATAGGAGCAGACAAGCCAGTGTTGTTGAAAAAAAAGAGAGGAAAAGAAAATAACGCCCATAAAGCAGTGGGCATAGGCACTGAGTGGGATTCGAACCAAGGAAGTTCCACAGAGAGAAGAAAAAAAATTGGTTCGGATAAGATGAGTGAGGGATCATCTCTTAACATTTTTTTGAAAAGGGGAGATGATCGTCGTCGCAGTGAATGGGGCGCGACAGCCCAGTTCACGTGATCTTCGCACTACAGACCCTGAGGCAATGGAAGTCAAGGGGGCTGAATGCCAAGGAGATTTTGCCGAACAGGCTAGAAGAAGATCGCGCAGATTTCACGCGCGCTCCTTTAAGGACTAAAATGTGTGAAAGGTGCGCTGACTCTCTTGTAAAGCCTGGTGTGCGCAAACTATCTGCCCCAGGTACTATTGGCGAGAGCCACAAACGGCGGTCAAGATTGAGAGGGGCAGGAGTAGGTCAAGGGTTGGAATAATGCCTCCGGGGTGTTGCTGTTGTAGTGTGAACAACAGAAGTAGAACAATAGTAGGAGCAATGCCTTCAGGGTGTTGCCGCTTTAAGTGTGAGTGGTAGCAGTGGGACAATAGTATGACCACTGCCTACGGGCTGCTGTTGTTGTGGCGTGAGCGATCATCCGTTACGGACAGCTACGGGGGGTAAATAATGTAGCTGGCTAGTTGGGGGTACACAATTGTGGTGACTCTGAAATACTGTTTTTCTTTTCTTTTTATTTTGAAGGCCCATTGTGGGGCGCGGGTTGAGCCTATATTCATGTGTTATTTTTCATTTTTTGATACACGTTTTTCAGTTGATGTTGCTTTTGTTCATTGCCCTTTTATATGGAGCGGGGATCAGTACGTACTCACGTGTTATGATTTATGATTTTTTTGGTTGATATCTGTTTGCTCATGTTGTTTTGTCACCGCTCGGTAAAGTGTGAAAATGTCCTTAAGTTGCGAAATCAGGATAAATGTTTGATTTGCATATTGTGTGTGAGACCTGTGTGAGCAGATTGTGGCCACACGCCTGAATTTGATTTTGATGTTACGTACGTTGGGCACACGCCTGAATTTGAATCTTGTCTTGTGGATTGTGGCCACACCCCTGAATTTGAACCTTGGGTAAATCATGATGTGTGCTATTATTAGAAGTGAATGGAATGATTAATATGTATATACATGCTGATAGCTAACGCTATAGAGAGAGTTCTGTATTATATGTGAGCCAGTTTAGAGTTAAATGTTTTGCACAGTCGTTTATGACTGACCAAGAGTGATCTTTGGATTATCTGATTGATTTATTGGTTTTAATTGGGTACACATTATTCCATGTTAGAGATGTTGACGGAAGTGATGTCTTGAAGCATAGGGGTACTGTGTTATATCGACCCATGCAATTGAGTTTGTTTTATCCAGTCTGAGAACATTTCGTCCTGGAGGAAATGTTGGTTGGAACAACATTCTTAGGTACGGGGGTGTCATGAGTCGGCCGAATGTTCTCGAGCATTTAGGCAAATTAAGGGTAGTTTTGCTGTTGTTGAGAGCAAGTTCCTTGGGTTCTTCAAGTGTGCAAAAATTCAGGCATCACCAGAGGGGAATACCCCGAGTCGTTTACTGAAGGAGGGGGGAGTTACTGGGAAGTGTTTCACATGTCCGAGGGATAGTGACAAGTAGTTGCCGACCTGCCGGTCCTGGCTAGAGAGAGTGTCCACCATGAGACTGGCTATTAACTGGGTTGTCGGGGGGCGGGCTAAAAGGAAGGCAATCGTGTCAGGTGACCGTCACGGGTAGGCGACCGTCAGCCTGCAGGCAGAGTACAGCGACCCTTCAGTCGTTCTTGTTCTGAGGAATGAATGGAAGGCTTCGGCCTATTGAGTTGTTTGCACCTTGTTGTCTATAGGGTGTAGTCACCACTTGAAGCATCAGTCCTGGCTGGTAGAGAAGTCCAGGCTGTTAGTATAATGGGTAGCTTTGGGGAATGGAACATGAGTTGAATAGGAGGTTATGCATTAACCACTTGGTACCCAAGTCCTTGTTGGTGCTAACAGTTGTGTGGTGTGTGTATGTGTAGGTGACTAGTGATTCCATTGGTGGAATAAAAATAACTTGGGGATTTATTGGTACAAATCGTGTGTGATGTGTGTGTGCCAGTGATTCCATTGGTTGAACCAGTTAAAAACTCGGTTCTCTCTTGTTTGAGAATGGATATAAGGTGCCTGGAAAAAACCAGGAAGTGGTGTGACTCACTTAAGGGAAAGTGAACTCGCCCGTCTTGCTGAGGGCTCAAGAAAATACAGCGAGAAGCAGAGGTTTGCTGTCGCCTCGTTGTCTCCTGGGTGGGGACGTAAGACAGTGGAGGTTGCTGTAGCCTCGGAGCCGACGACGAGAAGAATTGTCTCCGTGTGTGGGGACGGTCGACAGCAAGACGTGTTAGCCTGTTGGAGC
>JADBJO010006170.1:102500-117500 GCA_016801955.1 Conus betulinus
TTCATCCAGGACAACGACAGAAATGTCTTTACACTCTTCATGGACACAGTTCACCACCCTCTCCATCCCTCTGTTTATGGAACCGTGTATAAAAAAAAAAAAAGAATAATGTCAGTTCACCATTTCTTTCGTACGCTGAACCTGAAAATACACTGTGAAAAAAAAAAAACGCACCTTTAAAAAAGCAGCATACAAATTATCAGACACTCAAATATGATCTGCACCATTGTTATAGTTGTGTGTGTGCGTGCGTGCGTGCGTGCGTGCGTGTGTGTGTGTGTGTGTGTGTGTGTGTGTGTGTGTGTGTGTGTGTGTGTGTGTGTGTGTGTGTGTGTGTGTGCCTGTAAATAATGTGTAAGTGTTGTGTGTACATGTTTGCAAATACTTGCACATGTGTACGTGTACAAATGCGCATGATAGCAAATATTCATGCACGTGAGCACCTGCTTACGCAAGTGTGAGGGCTGTATATTTGCAGAGATGCAGAATAGCACTCAAGTGGATTGGTACACAAATAAAGAAAACACATCTGGGTCAGTGGGTGTGGAACTCACTTTCAGATGCGTACACATCCACTTTCCTACAACAATATTGCAGAGATCTTCTGCGTGTTAGCTTGAAAAAGGTTTTGAATAAACCCAAAATTTGCAATTTACAGTGTTGGTTGTTTCTACTACTCAATCAATACTGTATGCCACACAAACTGAGACATTGATACAAACAGTCACCAAAACAATTGCCGTGCACAAGCTCTCTAAACTGAAGACGAAGGATCGACATGTACATCCTGACGTATCACAAAGATTCCTGCAAATCCATTGCGTGATCACAGTAAAGTGGGAGAAAAATAGAGGACAAACAGGCAAAACCCTCTTCATCCTCACCAACATTCCATTCCACTTCAAACATTTACAGAACACATCATCTTACCCAACGCAAACACTCACCTATTCCTTAACCCAAACTCTACCACTTGTACACACACACACACACACACACACACACACACACACACACACACACACACATGCTGTTGGATTGGGACAGACGTGGTGGCGCCCTTCGATGGGAGAGCTCTATTACTTCGGATCCATGACTACACAGCCATTGTTGTCAGTAGAGGGCTTAAAAGGTTGTGTCCTGCGTATGTTGGATCAGACGTGGCACCACTGAAAAGCACCAAAGTGACTCAGCAGCAGTGCAGTGTCTCATCTGGTGGGGTTGCCTCTTGATGACTTGACATTGACTGCTCCCTGTGGATTGCCAATTCCAAAGCTACAGCGGGCCAGGCTGTGGCTTCGGACGGGGGGGGGGGGGGGGGGGGGGGGGAGAGCAGAATGAAAACTGAGGGGGTGCAATGGTACTGAAGCGGCACAGTAGATGGGGACAGCAAAAAAGAAAAGAGAAAATAAATCACAAGTACACAAAAAACAAACTGGCACGCAGAATCTGAAAAGTAAAAAGAATTTTCGTCTTTTTAACTCTTGCTGATCAGTCGTGGAAGTTTGGTGATGGATTGACTGATCGGCACATTTGTGTGTCGGTTGCTAGAGTTTGTGCAAAAGCAGCCCCGAGTCTGTCCATTTATTATTTTTTTTAATTCTTTTCGGCGTATTGGCAAGTCGTCACTAAACAACAGCTGAAATCGGAACAGATTCGTCACAGATTTTAGCTATGCTTTTGTTTACAAATGGCCGGATGTCAGCGCTCCTGTACATGGAAATTTCCAGCTTGTGTGGTCCAGCAGGCCATTGCATCAGTTCAGTGGCGAAGTTCATGTGCTCGCGCAGTGCGTGCGTCAGCGGCCAGTAGCGAGTAACTAGAGGCATGATGGCTGTAGCGGCTTCTGAGACAGCCCATTGAATGTGGGACATTTCAAATCCGATTGTCTTGAATGTGGTGGCATCTGAAATCAGATTTACCAGTTGACTGTTGGAATTGTCATGCTGTGGCAATTTTCCAGTCCGTTATACGTTTCAAACCATTTGGACTGTGAGTTTCCCTCGAAATCTTTTGTTTACCCCCCCCCCCCCCCCCCCCCCCCCCCCCCCCCCCCCCCCCCCCCCCCCCCCCCCCCCCCCCCCCCCCCCCCCCCCCCCCCCCCCATCCCCTCCCAATTTTTCAGGTAGTTCTTCGCCCACTGCCTCTTCTGTACTGTATTCATTTTTCGATCTCGTCTAAAAGAATATGAGAGGATTCCTCAGATTTCTTCGCACTTTGATCTTGGGTGACTGCTTAGAAATGAATTCCTATTGCTTGTCGATGCCTTCATCTTCATGGTTGCTTCAAATATTGCAATCTGCGGGGTCCTGACGGCGCTTTGTGCATGGGGCGATCTTCGTGGTAGTCCATTGACTCCTAGCCATCTTTCTGGCGGCTCTGTTCAATCTACTTTCCAGACCCTGAACATTCAAACAATAAATGCCTGGCCTCTCTGTTGATAAATATTGTTTAAATATAAGACAACACAGTACACAGCTTTCATAATGAAATGTCCGTTAATCACGCAGGTTTGAAACTCTCTCTCTCTCTCTCTCTCTCTCTCTCTCTCTCTCTCTCTCTCTCTCTCTCTCCATTCCATCCCAATCGTTCGCTTATGTACAATTATTATTATCATAGATTAAAAAAAAAGTCCATCCAAAATATGTAGATATACCCCACTTCCCATCCACAGAGTCTCTTCCTTCACTCAAAGAAAACAAACAAACAAACAAAAAACGGTTTCTAATTGTCAGAGTTTCAGGCATTTAAAGTTGTCTTTAGCAATATTATTAAATCAGTTATTTCCTTGCAACGGGCATCAAAACATCAGAAATTTCACAGATTGAGTTTTCATAACAATTTTTCTTTCATTGTGCATTTACCGTGTTAGTATGACAGTGTAAAGATGTCACCAGCGTATCCTGGGTCGCCTTCTGTTTCTTTGTCCTGCTGGGGTCCATGTAATGGCCTGGTGTGCAGGTCGTGGTGGAGGTCATCTCAAAACATGACCCAGCCAGTGGAGGCGACGTCTGCAGATGATGGTTGACACGGTGAGCTGTTTGGACATCTCCATGACCTCTTCATCTGGTATAAAGTCTGGCCATTTGATGCTCAAGATCTTACGTAGGCACTCAGTATCAAAAGCTTCGAGTTTCTTCTCCTGGGTGGTCTTCAATTTCTTGCCGTTCCATATTTTGTTCAGCTGATCGAATGCTGATGTTGCCCTCCCAATACGACACTTCAGTTCATGGTCGAGGTCGTTAGCTTTGTTGCTGGAACGGTCTAGGTATGTGACATTCTCTACTTCTTCCTCTCGTTCTGGATCGATGAGAACATCCGTTGGCCCTTGGTGTTTACCGGTGAGCATGGTTTTAGTATTTTTGGCGCTGATGATGTGGCCGATGTTGCCTGCAAACTTGCTGATATTGTCTACAACCACCTGCAGATCTTGAGTGAGGCTTGAAAGAACGGCAATGTCATCGGCCAAATCCAGATATGAGAAGTTGTTTCCTTCTGTCCACTTGCAGTTCCTCGCAGACAGAAGGCCCAGGCACGGCGCTGGTGCAGATGTCTCTCTTTGCCTCAGTGCTGAGTCCGCTGGGCTTGTGCCAGCGTCAAATCAATTCACTGTGAGAACACATATTACTGTTATGTTACCAACACCCGTGCCTCTAACAAACAGACCTAAACCTCTTCTGATGGGCACAAAAGTTCTGTTAATGCCTATATTTTATTGTTTCTGAGGTCAGCCGTCAAGTTCAAACTGGTCTAAGCACGGCAATCCGAAATAAAAAGGTAGTTGACTGGACTTCTTTGTTCCTTAGTGTTGCTTGCAATGACTATATTTTGCCTGATTGTAGAACGTGATATGCTTTTAATCTATCAGAACCTTGTGGTTTCTGTCGAATAGTCCTGTCGCATACATGAAGTAATGAGACAATGAAAACAACGACAAAACATAATCATCATGATCATCATGATCATCATCATAAACAATAAAGTGAGGCACCCTTGAAACGGGACACGTCACAGTTGTCAGTTTACTTCGCTCACCTTCTTCACAACATTCTATTCTTTCTTCTCCATCTTCTCTTGAATACTTTTTTCACAGCACTGATATAACCGTTATATGCCATTAACAAAGACTGGAAGATATAAAAAAAGCACCCATTTTTGTCTGAAAGATTCTGTATGCAGAATACACCATTTTCGATCCAATTCAGTTAGGCAACTTTATAGTTAATTCCTGGAACGAAGGGTTCTTAAGAGGCGAAATGTCCGCTATACAGAAAGAAGCAATCATAGTTTGTCTACCGAGGGGGATAAGTCCAAAGAATACCTTAAGAACTGGAGACCAGTATTTTTTCTTACTGCAGTGTACAAAATCGGATCAGCTTTCAGAGCCAGTCGCATAACATCGTTCTTGCCGAAACTTATAAACTGAAACGAGACAGGGTTTGGAAAGTACTACAGTAGAACTGTTTGTGACATTGTCCATCACATTCATGAAAAAAGATTAACTGGTAGATTAGTCTCCAGAAATCCATCGTCTACAATAATAAACAAACTTACGTGTTTGTAAATGGGAAAATGTCAACCAATTTCAATATAGAAAGAATTTGTAGGCAAGGACACGCAACATCGCCACATGTATTTGTTTTACGCGCAGAAGTATTTGCTTGTAGAGTAAGGGAAGACAGTGATACCAAAGGTATTAAACTGGCTGGCACAGAATTCAAGGCGCGCCAATTTGCATATAATCTGTCTTTTACATTGTCAGGAAGATAGAAAAAAATAGAAGCCACATAACACACATGAGATAATGGCCGTATTTCGGTTTATTTCAACCTTTCGTTGTAGTGTCGCTGAAAAAGTTCAATGGATGTCACGCACGGACATTCAAGGGACATAATGGTGCTTGTCGTATGGCGGAGTGGTTGCAGTGGTTAGTTTTTTCTCTCCCCCCCCCCCCCCCCCCCTCCCATGTCGATATTTTGGAGTTATGTTGTGTGTTTTATTTTATTTTAGTTTAGTTTGTGTGTGTGTGTTTTGGTCGAGTTATTGTAGGTAGATTATCGACCAAGAGGGTGCAGTTTGTGCCTATATTTGTCCGTATCTATTTTTGTGATGGTTGTCGTTTCTGGTTTTGCTGTGTTTTATTGATGATTGGCTGATGAGTTATTGGAGATTGGTGTTGGATATGATTAGGTCCGTATTTGGTCTTGGGTTTGGAGTCTGTGCCGATACACAGTGTTCCTATGTTTAGAAGTGCCGATATTCGTGCCCTTATCTGGGGTCTTGTCGTGTCGTTCCCTGGGCAACCTATAGACGATTGGTTGCAGTCAGGGCGTGGCCTTGTCAGTTTCATGGTGTCTGTCACCTCTAGGTGTCGTCTGTCTGACCATCCAGTTCAGTTGTTTGCGACTCCTGGCTTTTTCTAGGATTTTCTTACATCAAACAACAATCCAAGAACCATTGAAAACAAGAAAAAAAGAACTATGCAAAATTTTCCAAAACCATAACTTAAAAATCACCATCGAAGCAAACAAAAAGGTAGTGAACTACTTAGACATAACACTTGACCTCAACAACTACATATATAAACCATACAAGAAACCTAATGACACTCCCATTTATGTAAACATCAATAGCAACCACCCACCATCTATACTAAAAACCATACCCAATGGCATAAACAAGAGATTATCTAACCTGTCACATAATGAAAGAGTATTCAACAACAACGCAGCAGCAGAATACCAAGAGGCATTGCAAAAAAGTGGTTACAGCTACAAACTACAATACAACCATAACAACATGAACAAAAAAAAAAAGCAGGAAAAGGAAAATCACATGGTACAACCCTCCATATGATGGACGAGTAAAAACAAACGTAGGGAAAGAATTTTTAAAAATTCTGACAGCATCCTTCCCAAAACAACACAAATTGTCCAAAATATTCAACAAGAACACCATCAAACTATCATATTCATGCATGCCTAACCTTAAAAATATAATTGATTCATCCAACAAAATGAAAAGCAACACAGCAAAGAAGGGTGAAGAAAAGAAATCCTGCAATTGTACTACAAAAGAACAGTGTCCCTTAAGCAACAAATGCCTCTATAACAACATTGTATACCAAGCCACTGTGACATCAGAAAATGAAAAAGAGACATACATAGGGATCACTGAAAATCACTTCAAAACCAGATATGCAAACCATAAACAGTCATTCAACAACAAAGTAAAATACAAAAACCAAACAGAACTGAGCAAATATATTTGGAGACTTAAAGACAAAAAAATAAAACTATAACATATCCTGGAAAATCATAAAAAGGGCATCACCATACAATAACATTTCAAAAAGATGCAACTATGTTCAACAGAAAAATGGTTAATACTATGCAAACCATACTTAGCAACCCCCTAAATACTAAAGTAGAAATAGTAAACAACTGCAGGCACAAATGGAAATCGTTGTCAGCAAACGCACCCTGAACTGTAAACAACCTGAAAAAACCGAACAACACGTGCAGCCAATCTGCACGTGCAAACAGTGACATTAGGCCATATAATATATATATATATATATATATATATAGAGAGAGAGAGAGAGAGAGAGAGAGAGAGATTTGGATATATTTGTATATGTGTGTGGTGGAGGGGGAATTGTAGTGAATTGTTGTGTTTGTTTGTTTGTTTTTGAGGGAGTGTTGTTGTGTCCCCCATAGTAGTTTGTATTGCGTGGGCACTTTGGGTTCTGTAGACCATCCTTCCCCTCTGGATGACCCAGCCCCAAGTTACCACGCCATACCCCCTGTAGTATCCTTAGTCCGATATTAGCCCTGTGATGGTTGGGGTCCTTTGAGGCTCCCGGGATCTGGAGGTGGGGTGTCGTGGCATTGTTATTATTATTATTTTATATATTATTGATGATTGATGTGTTATTGTTTGAAGATCTGTTTTACTTGTTTTGCTGGTGGTGCCTGTGTGTGTGTGCGAATCTGAATAAAATTTGTTAGTTTTGTCGCACCTATTATTCGGTGTTTTGTATTCTTTGTTCTGTGGTGTTAATAGCTTTAGAGTGGGGGCGGGTGGATTTAAAGGGGGTACCCTATCACATTTGGGTATTCCTGTCACCGCACTAGGCGAAATGACGACAATGGAAAAGAGTTCACTTAGAACTAAGTTCACTAGAAAACGTTCACTGGAGGAGGTGGGGGGTGAAGGGGGCTTGTGGGAGGGCATGAAGATAAGGGAGGGGGTAGGAAGGAAGGGTGAGGGTGTAGAGGGTGAAAGCAAAGGGCGGGAAGTGGAGGGAAGGTGGTGAAACGAGCTGGGAAAGGAGAGACAATAAAAGCAACAACAATCACAATAACCATACTAACAATAATCATTACTAACACCATCCCTCTCCACCATCGCCAGAGCAAATAAATAGATACGGGAGAGTAGAAAGGACATTGAAAGTGGAGGGTGAGATGGGAAGAGGGCGAAAGGAGGAGGATGGGATGGGGGCTAGAGGTGTGACCTGAGGTGGAAATAGAGTAGAAGACCTAGCGAGAGAGGGGAAGGGGGGAAAGGTGAGCGCATGCGCGTACGTCCACGCGCGAGCGCGCGCGCGTGCTAGCGGGCGTGTGTGTGTGTGGTGTGTGTGTGTGTGAGCGTGCGTGTGTGTGTGTGTGTGTGTGTGTGTGTGCGCGCGCGTGCGCGTGTGTGTGTGTGTGTGCACCCGCGCGTGCTGTGTGAGCGTGCGTGTGTGCGTGCATGCGTTCATGCGTGTATGTGTGTGTGTGTGTGTGTGTGTGCGCGCGCGCGCGCATATGCACGTATGTATAAGAAAAAGACCAGGTAAGGGAAATAGGGGGTATGGGACAGAATGGTGAGTGAAGATGAACAAGTGATGTATGAAGTGAAAAAGAAAGCTGCAACTGTTGGAAGCAAATGGCAAGAATGGAGGGAGGGGACTGGGGTCTCACACACACACACACACACACACACACACACACGCTAGTGTGTGCGAGTGGGGAGGAGGTAACAAATAGGAAAATCTCGTTAGCTGCTGAAATTGAAGTCAAAGAATTAAAGTAGAGATCAGAAAAGGCACAAAAAAAAACAACTAGGGGTAGTTTAAGAAATGTAGAAAGAGGACTGAATTCAAATGAGAAACAGTATAATGAAGTAATGCGCGTGGACGTTTGCAGCAATTCCTACAGGTATATGAGATATAAGTGTTGATAGTCTTTGTGAGTCTGGAACACAGACAGTAAGCTGTGCGTTCCTTCACTCCCAGTCTGAAGCATTCAGTCTATCAGGAAAGATTGTGCGCAGTTTGCAGCACCTGTAATTTTCTCTCCGTTAGCGGCGGGTTTCATCTGTTTTCGGATCTGCTCAATCGCAGTACATGTCAGGTGTTCAATCGTGTGTTCAGGACTGTTGAAGTGTCTTGCTACTGGTGTTTGTTTTTTTTGGTGTTAATGTCTGATCTGTGCTTGTAAAATCTCTGCAGTAAAGTTTTGTCAGTTTCCCCTACATACTGCATATTGTGACATTTAAGGGCAGTCAATGAGATACATTATGTTTGATAACTGGCAAGTGAGATGATCGTTGATAGTGAACTGTTGTTTAGTATGAACACTTGTAAAGGTGGGTGTCTGTAGGGTTTTTTTTTTTTATCTTTTTTTTTTTTTTTTTTTTTTTACATATGACGCATTTTCTGCCTGTTTTACAGTGAGAGCTGCAATGTGAGGCCTGATCTGACTGGTGCTGGGTGGGGAGGGAGGGGGGAGGGATCTTGGAGGGCATCAGTAGACGTTTGAGGTTGACACAGTTCCTTTCTCCCACCACCGGTGGTGCAGGGGACGCCGCTAACATTCGCCTGCTGGTGTGTAGGGTGGGCATGTCTTGTTTCAACCACTTGGCCAGCGGTGTGTCGGCAGGATTGTGGGTTACTATGTATGGGGGTTCTCTTCCCTGTGGCGCCATGCTGTTTGTAACAGAGCGTTTTCTTCACGTGCAATGGATGACACCTTGGCAATGGAGGCCTCCACCAAGGCTTTGGGATACCCTCTTCTTGCCAGTCTGTCATCACGTTCGTAGCATTTTTGATGAAATGTTGTTGCTATTGAACAGATACGCCTGATGCGAAGGGCTTGACTGTAGGGAATGCTCCGCACACAGTGACGAGGGTGGCATGAGTTGAAGGGCAATGATAACGATAGACAGTATCGGAACAGTGTGTGCTTGGAAAACATTGTTGTCGAACTTACCGGAAGTAATGAAACTGTAACTAAGGAAATAACTTGGAAACGGGAGAAGCGGAAACGAGGAGAGAGTCAACGAATCTGTATGAGCCGAGGAGGGCAACGTTAGAAGTACATTTATAGCTTAACTTTTCATGGTAGCAGAGCGTAAGTATGGCGCAAAACTTTTAAAGTACCCGCCGAGTCTAGGACCGGACACAGTATATGAGACGTGGAAAAACGAACTTGAAGTTTGGAAGCTAGTGACAGACATGAAGCCTGAGAAACAAGCATTAGCGGTTACGTTATCGCTAACGGGACAAGCTCGAGCGAGAGCTTTGGAGATCGACGCTGCAGAACTGAACACCAGAGATGGTATGAACGTTTTGATTACTGCTCTTGATGCTCTCTTTCTTCAAGATGAAATTGATCTAGCGTATTCTTCATACTCGGATTTTGAGTCATTTAAGAAAGGGCAAAGCATGTCAATGGCTGATTACATAGTAGAGTATGAAAGTAGATACACGATCTGCAAGAAATACAAGATGGAGTATCCTGATGCAGTATTGGCGTTCAAACTATTGGACAATGCAGGTTTGACAGAAAAAAAAAAAAACAGTTAGTGCTGACTGCAGCATCTGATAGAAAATTTTCTTTCTATGAAGTCTGCTTTGAAAAGAATTTTTGGAGGTCATTCAGGAGCCAAAGTTGAGGATGAAATCATAGTGAAGGAAACAAGAAGAAGCGTTTGTGACAAAGAACAGTACAAGATACAGAGGAAGTAGATTTCCAGATCCACCAAATTCAAGGGATCAAAGAACATGGCCAAAGAACAAAGTTCCAAGAGGCTCAAATCCACTGGACAAATATGGAAGGAGAACAAAGTGTGCTGTTTGCCAGTCAGTGTTTCACTGGGCCAAACAATGCCCCCACAAAGAAGAAGTGAGAATGACAGACACTAACACTGAATATTATGAAGAATGTGAGAAGAACAATGCAACTTGGCATTATTCACTAAAGACACAAAGAACAGTACAGAGAATGAGATACTGATGACTGATGATTACTGTGCAAGTTAATCTGCTTATGGTTATGTGCAGTTATTGAATAGGCAGCATGACACCAAAATGGCTGTGCAGTTATTGCAAGCACCAAAATGGTCTGTGGCAAGAAATGGTATGAAGAATATGTGAATAGACTAGAAGAAGATCAATCAAAAGAAAGTCATCAAGAAAAAGGGCAAGTACAAAGATTTTCAGGTTTGGAGATGGTGCTCAAGTGCACTCATACATGAATGTGACAATCCCAGCTCAGATTGCAAGACAAAGTGTAACATTGAAACAGAAGTTGTGGATATAGAACTTCCACTCTTGCTGAGCAAGGATTCTTTGAGAAAGCAGGAACTGTTCTGGATATGTCCAATGACAAAGCCACAATGTTTCAACAACCTGTGGAGCTAAAAACTACACCTCAACTGGACTGGACATTATTGCATTGATATTGTCGGAAACAAAGGAGTGATGCAAACGATGGTGAAATCCTGCTGACCTTGGAAAATCTAGATGAAAAAGAACAAACAAAATCACTTCTGAAACTTCACAAACAGTTTGGGCATGCTTCAGCAGAGAATCTGAAGAAGTTAATGCAGAATGCAGGAGTCAAAGACATAGATTTGTACAAGAAAATGAAAAAGTTAGTAGAAGAGTGTGATGTATGTGCTCGACACAGAGAAAAAACGCCGCCAAAAACCATCAGTAGGAATGCCTTTGGCAAATGACTACAATCAAGCAGTGGCTGTTGATCTTCATGAGCTTGGCAAAAATGTCTGGTACCTTCACATGATTGACCCGTTTACTAGATTCAGTGCTGCTGCAATAATCAGAAGCAAACAGTCATCAGTCATAGTACACAACTTCATGAAGTACTGGATTGCAGTGCATGGCCCACCAGAAGTACTGATAAGTGACAATGGCAGAGAATTTAGCAATGATGAATTCCATGACATGTGTGAAAACTTCAACATTGAAGTGAAAACTACAGCAGCCTACAGCCCGTGGAGCAATGGTCGGATGGAACGTCACAACCAAAAACCCCTTTTCCAACATTCTCTGCTGAAAATCATGTCTCTGACAGGAAAGATCTGGGATGGGGGAGACAGCACTGTGCTGGGCACTGGCAGCCAAGAACACAGCATGGTCAACACACATGGCTTCAGTCCCTATCAGCTGGTGTATGGGAGAAATCCAAACTTTCCGTCTGTAGTCAATGACAAATTGCCTGCTCTGGAAGGCACCACCAGAAGCAAGACGGTTGGAGAACACATCAGTGGTATGCATGCGGCCAGAAAGGCATTCACAGAAGCTGAAAGTTCAGAGAGACTGAGAAGAGCTTTGAGACACAGACACGACACCTCTCATACGATGTATATCAGATGGGAGAGACAAGGTCTACTAAGCGCCCAAATAATGAAGAATGGAAGGGGGACCAGGAAATGTGATAGGACAAGATGGAAGTGTGATTTTTGTGCGTCATGGTGGAACTCTAGTCCGAGTACATCAAACTAGATTAAGAAAAGTGAAAGAAGAACAAGAGAAAACAAACCCTGAAGCTGAGTTTAACTCACAGTCTTCCACAAGCAACAGTTATGAGGAGAACAAAAGCTCACAGTACACCAAACCAAACTCGCTCGTGAAGAGGAAGACAACACAAAGAACATATGTACAGAAACATTACCAGACTTTGATACAGAATCAGACACTGAATCAGATGAAATGAATGAAAAAAATGACATAAACACAAAGAACATTGATTTCAAGAAACTCAAAACAGGCCAGATGATTTCATATGAACACAAAGACAATGGAAAGCGCATATATCTGCAAAGATAATAAACAAAGCTGGAAAATCAACTGGGAGAAACAAAAACTGGGTACAACATTGAGTGCACAGAACCAAAAGAATATAAAGGAGAAAGAATGTCAGTGGATTTAACCAAGGTCAACAAACTTGTTATATCATCTGCAGAGTGTGACTTGGCATTGTGCTCCGAAGACACTGTCATGATGATAGAAGGAGTTTGCTTTGAGAAAGCCAAACAAGAAGAAATGGAGAGCTGGCAAAGAAATCATGTATATAGTGAAGTGGAAGATACTGGACAAAGATGTGTTCAACCAGATGGATATGTACAATGAAACAAACTAAACAAGGAATGACTCCCAAAGCTAGACTAGTGGTGCGGGGATTCGAAGAAATAGGGAAAAGACGACATTCAAAAGGATTCCCCCACTTTGTGCAAGTGAATCACTGCGAGTGATTCTCTCTATTTTTTTCCCCCAAAAATGGAGCCCATGCTCTATGGACATTAAGACAGCCTTTCTGCAAGCAAGGAAAAGAAATCGACAGAGACATTTTTGTGAGGCCACCGAAAAAGAAGCTCACAGCAAAGGAAAGTTATGGCATTTAGAGAGAAATGTGTGTATGGACTAAATGATGCTTCTCTGCAATGGTACAAACAGGTCAAAGATGTTATGCAAAAACTTGGAGGAAGGATGTCAAAAGTTGACCCAGCAGTCTTCTATTGGATGACTGGAGATGTGGTGATTGGCATCTTAGCATGCCACGTGGATGACTTCATCTGGGGAGGCACAAAGGTCTTTGAACAGAATGTGATTGAAGAAATCAGAAAAACATTCAGGGTTGGTAAGGAAGAAAACAAAGCTTTTCAATACATTGGCATGGAGCTGTCCTCTGATGGACACACAGTGTGTCTACAACAAACCAAGTATGGAGACACTCTGGAACCCATACCCACCCCCATTGACAAAAGAAGAACAAAACAGAAACAGGACAACATGACAGCTGAGGAGAGAAACAGATATACAGGTCCAAAGTTGGTCAGATTTTGTGGATATCTCGTCAGAGTCGTCCTGATGTAGCATTTGATGCTTGTCAGCTTTCTTCTAATGTGAAAGATGGGAAAGTGGAACATCTATTGGAAGCAAACAAAGTCATCAAAAAGATCAAATCAGAACATGTTACGCTGAAATTTCAACACCTGGAATCTGAAACACTGAAACTGATGGTCTACACAGATGCTTCTTTTGGCAACCTGAAGGATGGAGAACTCAAGGCGGCTATATCATCTTCCTTGCCAATGAGAAAGGAGAGGTCATTCCTATTTGCTGGAACTCCAAGAAAATTCACAGAGTGGTACGAAGTACACTAGCTGGTGAGACACTGGCTATGGCAGAAGGACTTGATGTAGCAATATTTGTGGCAACATTGTTCACTGAAATCACCACAGGGAAAAGCTTCCACTGACAGTCCACCTCTTGTCTGCCTGACTGACTGTAAGTCACTACATGATGCTTGAAGTCCACCAAGCAAGTGACAGAAAAACGGTTGAGGCTTGAAATCAGTGGGATCAAAGACTTGATGGAGAAAGGCATTGTGGAAGAAGTGAAATGGTCTGACACACATCAACAGTTAGCGGACTGTCTTACCAAGAGAGGAGCTTCACCCACACTGCTGCTGAGAACACTGGAAGAAGGAACAATCACTGCATAGACTTTTGAATTTTTTATTATGTTTTTTTTTTTTTTTATAAAAGACAGAGATGAGTATGATAACGATAGACAGTATCGGACAGTGTGTGTGCTTGGGAAAACATTGTTGTCGAACTTACCGGAAGTAATGAAACTGTAACTAAGGAAATAACTTGGAAACGGGAGAAGCGGAAACGAGAGAGAGAGAGTCAACGAATCTGTATGAGCCGAGGAGGCAACGTTAGAAGTACAGATGTAGAGGTCTGTACTGATGTGCCCATCCTGGATGGAGAGGTTGACGTCTGGGAAGGGAATGTTGACTGTACTATAATTTGCTGTGAACTTAATGGTGCGATGTTGAGAGTTCAGCCACTGAATGTTAGTTGCAGCTGCTGTTCACCATGTACCCAGAGGAGGGCAATGTCATCTATAAAGCGACGCCACAGTTTTGGATCCAAGACCCGTGGTGATGTTGTCAGCAACCGTTACTCCAACCAGGCCATGAAAACATTGGTGATAGAAGGCGCCATGGGTGTCCCCATAGCAGTGCCCATGGTTTGCTTGTAGATTCTTTTATTAAATGTGAAGACGTTGTTGAACAGGATGTGGTTCACAATGTCGGTGAGGACAGAAAGCGGTGGTAAACTGATGCCTGACTGCTGTATGGGTAAAAAATGTGCGGTATTTTTTCAAGTAATAAGGCAGGGCGTGTACCATCGGCTGTAGTCAGTAATCTACCAGTTTGGATAGCTTTTCCGTTGGATCTCCTATGCCTGACACAGTAGGTCTTCCTGGTGGTATATCTGCATTTTGTATGGATCTTTGGTAAATGGTAAAAATAAGGTGTGTTCACCATAGCCTCCTCTGTCTTTTCCCCGTGTGTAGAAGTTTCTGCGGAAACTTCTATGTCATGTAGTTTGTCCATAAAAGAGTTGGAATTTTAGCAATGTCTACTGTGGGGTCAAACGGGAGCTTAGCATAATTAGTTGTGTCGCTCAGTTGTCGTTTGGCTTCTGAAACATATTATTGTTCAACTCTCCGGACGACAATAGCGCTGCCCTTGTCTGCTGGCGATATTCTAATTTTCTGTCCAGTACCATCTGCCTTAAACTCTAATTGCTTTTCGTTGATTCTGACTCAAGTTCTTGTGCACTAGTGCAGGAACATAAGCTCTGGTTAGGGATTCCATCGTGGCACATTATGCATCTGGTGCATAATGCTGTGTC
>JADBJO010006170.1:122500-140825 GCA_016801955.1 Conus betulinus
TTGACGAGCCCAGCATTGCTGCACCACAAGGAACGCCTGTGTTTTTTTTTTTTTTTTAGCAGTTTCCAACAAAGATGAAAGGGTAAAACGAACGATTAAAAAGTAATTTCTTAACATTACAGGTTGAATATTTACGAAAAACACACACTTACACACCAAGCAAGGCATTTTCCTCTATATTGCACAAAAGCTATGAAAACAAACTCACGTACACACCATACAAGGCATGTTTCTGTATATTTCACCAAAGCTATAACGATTTGATTAGCATGGTTTTTGAGAGTTCTATCCTTTTTCTGAAGAGAGCTGTTCGGACTGTGTATTTCAAATGAGGTTAATGTACATGCATTCTTCTTTTGTTCATTGTCATAAACGTTTAAACCTCCCAGACATATCTTGATTAAATTTAGTGTTAAACAAAATGACACACACACACACACACACACATACACACACAGACTCAGGTCTGGCTCACATCGGACACAACACAAGCAATCTGCTGAACAGGTCATCAGTGCGGCATCCCGGTGACCTCTGTGTAGTTAAGGCCAGAAAAAGAGGAAAAGACACCAAAAAAAAATACAAAGAATAACAACATGAAAGACAGAAACAGTATACTGTTACCATAGTGACGGACAGTCGCAACGACACTAATGTCAGGCATGGTGAACTTCACGTGAGCTTCAATATTCCTGACTGGTCCACGATTTTAATTGTAAACTTTCCTCACTTGTCCATTAAAACATGTCACTAGGAGCAAAGGTCATTGCTCTTCCACAGCAACTCCATTTTACCCTCTCTACGTACGTTCCACTAGAGCGAAACAACACGTGGACTAGGCACAGTTAAATAGTTGAGCATGATCACGCTTATATTCGAAGACAAAAGTAACTGCATACAAGTATACTGCCAGCGGGGAAAAGGAAAAACCAGTTCTAGCTTTTCATGATAAACAAGGTTCTAACTACAAGACTGCGCACTCGTTGCTCCGAAATCCTTGTTGTTAGTTTGCTCGCCTTTTAAAGTCACGAGGTACGTTCTTGCCAGTGGCTTAAAACAAAGATGGTCTGTCAGGTTGGAGGTATTTGCTTACATGGTTATATTTCTAGGTACTGAGGCAGCATGTGAGGTTTTAAATTTGTTATCAATATTGGTTTGGGTCAGGGCACACATGCAAATGAAAGCTTCAACCACAAAAAAGTATGTAATGGCAAATGGTATAGTACACTATGGATATGTGTCACAAAAGTCCTGTATGATGAAAATTATAATCAAATGCATACGATGGACATGATTTGAGGCACGCAACAGTAACGCCGTTGTAACACAGTGCTTTTAGGAAATCATTTTCAGAACAGCACTCTGCAGGCAATGGATTTAAAGGTTATTTTGGCACAGTTTCGTTTTTGTTCATTTGCACTATCTTGTTTTCATCTCTTTTGGAAAGTCTGCAATAGCTGAAGAAAACGAAGCTCTTGTGCTTTCCGCCGTTTCTCCAGTATTATGTTCAACGTGTAGAGGAAGGGGTTGAGTGCTGAATTGAGCGGCATCACAAAAATGGCCATTCCTACGTTGACTTCTCCCGAAATACCCACACCATTGGCAGCCAGGACTCCACAGAGACCAATAGGAAACCAGCACAGAAAGTCAGACACAGCTACAGATAAAAGACGTCTGGCGATAGTTGCTTCCTTGGACTGTGTATTCTCGTTGCCTTCGTGTTTGGTCTTTATTAGTTGATTAGACATGGTGTTACTCCTCACTGACCAGTAAATAAGGAACTGACCAATACCAGTCATGACAAAGAGAGTTAGATTGAAGACAATCATGATGCTGAACGAGTAAAGTGTGACCAGGAAAGGTAGCTCTGGTTACAGGCAGTGGAATACAAATACCTGTCTGGTGGAAAAACTGCCAGTGAGAGGTTATAGGAAGCAAAGGCACAATTGCCAGTGTAAGTCCCAGTGCCCACATGATAGCAGAGGCGATATGAGCTGACCTGGCTCTGAACCGTATGTGGCTGAAAGGAAAACGAAGAACAAGGAAACGATCCAAAGTAATAACAAAGATGAGGAATGCTGATACCTCAGATGATGATAACAAAGATATGAATCCTGCCATGCTACAAGCTAAACTATTTTTCCATACAGTTTCATTCCAGATGTAACTACCTGCATAAATCCAGTCTGCCACACCAATGAAGACTAAGTAAACTCCCATCAGAAAGTCTGATGCACAAAGATGAAGAACAAAAAATAATAAAACCAGTCTTGTTTCGTTCTGAAGAGAAGTAGATGCGATAGAAAAAAGAACTAAAATTGCCCAAAACAGTTGTCACGGCAAACATCACAAGAGCACAACGATAAGCAAGCGATTTCAACAAGTCGTCACATGAAGATATTTCGTCAGATGGGGCAGAACATTTTCCTAGGAAATTGTCTGGTAAAACAGCAGAACAACACAATTTGAAGTTGTCCGCAAAAACATACATAAGATTTGTCATGTGTTTCATGAAGTCTGAAGTGTAATCGGTTATACCACAACCCTGTAAATTCAAAACTGAATGTTATACAACAGGCCTTGTTCCTTCAGTGCCTTTATTTACTCCATGACAAATCTAGAACTTTTAAGTTCGGCATGAGAACTGAAAACATGCTCATGTTTAGAGAAGTTGCTTCAACGTGGGAAAATTTGAAAACCATCAGCGATGGGTGTACATACTGGTTTTGGACATCAAGAATGGCACCAGACATAGGATTTCTTGCAGAGATTCAATATCCGAAGTCGAGACATCCCTGAAAAATAGCTGAAGTTTACAAAATGAAGTAGATTATTACTAAGATCCATACTGTGAAGGTTGGGTAACATGAGTCGTACCAACTTCTTCCATCTACCCCCTGTACACCCAGGTGAATCAGCATGATGTTATGAGTGAAGTCACTTATACGCATTCCACAATCATAGACTTCAAGGTAGCGTAGCTGTGGGAAAGACCTGACAAGAAAAGTGCGATTGCAGAAGAAGGCAAACCCATGGCAAAGACATGGCTGAGGACATGTAATGTTGCACACCAGTTCATCATCATGCAGTGGACATTGTGGCAGACCATCACACAGGTGATTCACATGCACACAGATTGTTTTCTTAAAGTCCCGACATCGATAAAACCCTGGGCATGTCTTGTAATTCTCACAGTCAGCCTCATCCTCGTGTCCTGGACAGTCTATCATGTCATTACACCTGGTGTAGACAGGGAGACAATAGCCATCATCGTGACACTGAAAATGAGTGTTCGGGCACTGCTTGTTGTTTTTCTGGTAGAGGGGTTATGGTGAACCCTCCAGGAGTGTCAAAGTTGACAACAGCTGGGGGGTTTATTTGACCAAACGTGTATCCTGGAATGGGCAGTGTGTCTCGTCCTGGTCGTGACACAGTTCTTGAACCCATCACATGTTTTATTCACATCTATACACTAAAGAGGGGGACAAAAAAAAGTTTCATACACAAAAATTTAAACTTTTAATCCAAACAACAACAACATTATGATTACGGCTATCACCACCTCCATCACCACTACCACCGCCACCGCCACCACCAGTGCTACCAAAAACGACAACACTAATAATTACAACAGTTTGAACAACAGCAATGCTACTACTACTACTACAACAACACCACCACCACCACCACCACCACTACTACTACTACTACTACTACTACTACTACTAAACAGGAAATTCAAGTTCATTTCGTATCTTCTGAAACTGAAGTGTCCATTTCCCTAGCATCTGCTGAATGTGTCCATTTCCCTAGCATCTGCTGAATGTGTCCATTTCCCTAGCATCTGCTGAATGTTTCCATTTCCCTAGCATCTGCTGAATGTTCCATTTTTCTAGCATCTGCTGAATGTTTCCATTTCCCTAGCATCTGCTGAATGTTTCCATTTCCCTAGCATCTGCTGAATGTTTCCATTTTTCTAGCATCTGCTGAATGTTCCATTTCCCTAGCATCTGCTTCTGCCTGGATTCTGCTGAAATGAATTGATGAAGCAACCAAAGCATGTGAATACACTTATATTTACTATGCTGTAGTCAGTGGATTTCATGTTAAAAATTCCTAGAAAAATCCTTAGAAAAATTCCATGTTTTTGTCGTTCGTTTCTTCTTTCGCCTGGCGGGGCAGTAATTCTATCTTTGCTCTTATTGTCCATAAAAAAAGGCAAACTGTGGATTATTGTAACATAGGGCTCCATTAAACTACTATAATGCAGTGTCATGCAAAAAGGCCATAAAATAGTAAATCATCTCATTAAATTACTTATTCTAATAACATGTAGGTTGATCGACGGTGTTATGAGATAAATGATGATCAAATTGTTTTAAGGCATCATAGGTGCTACAGTACTTCAAGCAGAAACATTTTTATTTAAGTCGTGTGTTTGTTTGTTGTTGTTGTTTTTTTTGGGGGAGGGGGTGGGGGGGGGGGGGGGGGGGGGGGGGGGGGGGAGGTTGTCTTCTGTAGTTGCGTGGATTATAAACAAACTCAAAAAAAAAAATGTCACAGCTCTTAAGTGTCACGTGACATAGGTTCTTAGGAGCAATTGGCACTGGATGCCAACAAATTGTGACTAACCGATGTCAACAAAGAACAAGCGTAATTAATCATAAATGAAAATAAATGTGAAAACAACGGTGACAGATTTTAACAAGTCACCAAATAAGTTAATAGTGACACCCTTTGACGTGTACGGACAATCCATACTCACTAGCATACCTTTGGCTTACGTTTTGGACGTGTATAAACAATTCACATTCACTAGCATACCTTTGGCTTACGTTTTGGATGTGTATAAACAATTCACATTCACTATCATTCCTTTGGCTAATGTTTTGGGACGTGTGCGAACAATCCACATTCACTATCATACCTTTGGCTAACGGTTTGACGTGTACGTGTACATACACATCCTTTCAATCATTTCACCTGTATTTTGAACTCGGAGCCTGGAAATGCAAGAGGGTGGGGTGGGGGGTGGGTGGGTGGGTGGGAGTCCCTATCCCTGAGGATGAGTAGCACCAACTCTAACGCGCGTAGCACCTGAAGGTGTTGGTGAGTGGGTGGGTGGGGGGTGGGGGGGTGGGGGGTACGGAAGGTATGCTCTCCCGGAAAATGTTGAAGTTTCATTTTTTGTTGATTGTGCAATCTGGAGGCAAAAATGAAAAGTATCAGATGTACTGGGATTTCTTCCATTTTCACGTTAATTTAGCAGCAATACTGCAATATATATTTGTAATGAAAATCTGTTGCCAATGTGCAAGAACAGGAAACTGTGTGTGTGTGTGTGTGTGTGTGTGTGTGTGTGTGTGTGTGTGTGTGTGTGTGTGTGTGTGTGTGTGTGTGTGTGAGAGAGAGAGAGAGAGAGAGAGAGAGAGAGAGAGAGAGAGAGAGAGAGAGAGAGTTGGGGTGGGGTGGGGTGGGGGTTGCATATCCACAGCTGAAACAGATAAACAAACAATTTCAAACGTAATATTTTACGAAAAGAAAAAAAAGTTTGAGATCGATTCTTTACTAACGTTTTTCTATGGTTATTCTTGATGCTTTTCAGATGAAAAAAAGCCATGATCGCAAAAAAGGATGTGACAAAAAACGCCAAGACCTTCACTGCTAATCCAGGGAGATGAATCGATAGATGAAAATTTGTGTACACATACATACACTTTCTATGATTATCTCCAAAGTGTTAACTCTTTTATCGCCACTTTTTGCACTTCGCAGTCTTTTAAGAGGACCTCTTCCTGGGCAATTCGATCTTTCATGTTATGATCTCAAAGCGACGCAGATCGCAAAACGCAGTCCCACGCACGTTTATATCTTAGAAGTGTTGTGCAAGTCTTTCTTCGCCAACTACCGTCTCCATCAAGCTCCATTCCCACGAGTTTTTTTGCTTTGGGATCGTCGAAAGCATCGCAGCGGAGTAGTAGCTGTTTTCTGTTTCTCCGCCCATCTTGGAAGGGCCACCACTCTTTGACCACTGCACGCATTATGCCTCACTTAACCGATCAAGTCAAACAAACATTCCGCTTGCAGTACCTAGGAATTTTAGAGAATTTTTCCGCGGAAACTTTTTTTTTTCGGCGAAAGTTCCGTGAAAGTTCGTGTAACAGCGGAAACGTCCAGGCTCTGAGAACTACAGTGTGGCGAGTCACACCCTGCATTTTTCATGAAGAAAAAATGATGGGTTTCAAATCTATGGGTACGTCTGCGTATGGTCGTTCATATTGCATAGTCAAACATTTCTTTCTCTCACCTCACGCATAATACAAACAACTAGATATGATCATCAATTTGTTGATGTAAACGGATCTAATCCGATTTGTTAGTCGAACGTATTGCATCACATTATTGTAACGTACATTGTTCACAATTACTCTATCATTACATTTTCTCTGTTGTACGACGACTGGCGAAAAGTAAAGGATATCAGTTATGTAATATTACTCATTACATTCATATATTCTGAACTATTTTTTTTTTTAGTGCCGAAGAAAATGTGCTATATTAAATATCGGGGGTGTGGCTGTAACTGCGTTTTACGAGCCATATATTTAGTAACAACACTTACACACGTGTCAGTCATTGTGTATCACCATATAGTGTGACGAGCTCGTTCACCCAACCGTGCATATGCACACAGTTTTGCTTTTCCAACATTCTATTGTTATCGTTTTCCATATGTCATTCTGCACAAAATTGCATGCAAATTGTCGAAACTCTCACATTAAATCTGCGTACGGCTGGACGATTTCTGTGGGTCCATCACAACGCCGGAATTTCGAAGGTGACTTTCCCCCGCCACACACATCAGGGGTGATATTCATGGACAACCTGCTGTTGACCAGGGGTGGTATTCATGGACAACTTGCTGTTGATCTCCGGGTACGGAACCGGCGGTTAAACTGGATCCTCTGGTTAGAAAGCATAATCTATTCATGAGCCGCGGTCTGATTAGTTTATCCGGCCGTCTATTTTCAGACTGACAGGGTATTCCAGTAATCTCGCTCTCAGCGCATGCGTGTCTACCCCATTCCTGGAGTAAACAACGATGTTGAAAACTGAGAGAATAAGTTTGTGGAAAAAATAGACCAATCTAAAGAGAGACCATCGGAATGGAGCGGCAGACCGTAGGAAAACGGGCAGTGCCCTCTAAACCCACAGACGAGCTGATCGACATGATTGTTGGTGGTGACAGTGACCTGATTCAAGGTATCAGAGGCGAATAAAACGTGGGAATACTTGACAAGCCTGCAGTAAAAGCTGTGTGTTATCACACTGTATATATTACATGTTTATGTTACTCGGTGTGTGTGAGGCAGAAAGAGTGTGTGTTGTGTGCATGCATGTACAGCAAACATCCAAATGTGTAGATGTGAGTGTGTGTTATCATGCATAGCCCAATGTGGAAATGCATCTATATGTCCTGTATGTGGTTTGGTGTTATTCCCGAGCAATATTGTAAGGCACTTAGCAAGTGTAATGCATGAGTGGAGAAATCGTATGTCTGTGGGGGTAGGTGACCAAGTTAATGTGTGTTTAAATGTCATGCATTGAGTCATTTTCTTTTCTTGCAATTGGTTGTCTTGAAAGAGATGTTATGTGCGCGCGCGCGCGCGCGCGCGTGTGTGTGTCTTTAACAAATGTGATGAATTTGTAGGCATGTACATAAGAATCTGTTCTAGGTAGACTTGGAACAGGATAGCATTTTGAGTTCGCTCATTATTGTACTCACAGTCATTATAAAGCAATTTCTAATGTTGGAAAGTTCTGTTATTTTGATATTATAACAACACTATGACGATGATGATGATACTGAAATAAAAACTTCCCACAGTCCCTGAGCTGTTTTTTTTTACCCGACCAACAAGAAAATAAATATGTGAGAAAATTGTAGAATATTGTAACTTTCTATAATCGAAAAATACTTTATTCACTCAAGCAACTAAATAGGTTGGTTGTAGATGATGAATATGTACATTTGTTTGACTTGTAATGTATTTAATCAATATGAAATATGCCTTTTTTCAGGTGGTGGTCATAACACATTCCGACAGCAGCATCTACCGGCCAGCACTTGCAGTGAGCTTGGTAATTTAAATTCTGGATTCCTGATATACCCTACACCAGGTTCCTTTGTTTGTCTCACATGCATGCGTGTGTGTGTGTGTGTGTGTGTGTGTGTGTGTGTGTGTGTGTGTGTGTGTGTGTGTGCGTGTGTATAGTATTGCTGATAGTAAATATATAATTAGCCGTTGGGTAATGAGATGTACATTTAATTTCTTTACTTGTTTTGCACATTGCATGTAATTATATATCTCTCAAATGAAACAAACTCCAAATGCAGCTGCCTTCTACATTAAGCTCATCTAACAAAGCAAAGTACTGAGCAAATTACGAAATACACAACAATGCATTAAGTTGTCATGTTTTGAGATAAACTGAACATTTCAAGTGCTGGATCCACGCTTAATGTATGCTGTCTGGATAAGTTGTTAAACGTGTTAGATAGTCTGTTTTTCAGCTCTGATTATAAACCTTAAGCTTACGTGAATCGATTTTGGGGCACTAGAAATGTGCATAGATTTGTAACTGTAGCTTTCATGTTGTGCGAGAAAAAATTGAAAGCTTATTATGTTTCTTCTTTCAGAAAGCTTGCAGCACAAAATATACAATATATATGTAGATTCTAGTACAACAATTAGATGATGGCAGATTATTGTACAAACTGTTGTACAATGGCTATTATGACATGGATTACTGTACAACAATCTGATGGCTGTTATGACATGTAATACAGTATATTTCTATGATGTATTCATTGGGTGGATACCTTCCCTCTGTAAACATTTTCAAACTGTATGAAATGGTTTAATAGCAAACAAAATGTTCATGTATTTACAGAACACTGGCCACATAGATAAAATATTTCCTGGGGATGTTACGTGATCACAGGATTAGAAATTGCCATGAACTACTCACTACCTCACTGACAGTGAGGGTTTTCTGACATTGATATCGTTCTCTTGCAGCTCAAATGAACAGCCAGCCGACATAATAAGGAATGTGATCTGAATGCAACTATGCCTGGGAACTCAGACATCCTAATCCTAGAAGGTAAATCATATCAGCAATTTTTTTTTTAAATTCTGAAAATGAGAGAAAAATTTGTCTGAACAAAGGGAATTCCCCCCCCCCCCCCCCCCCCCCCCCCCCCCCCCCACACACACACACACACAAAGACCAAAAACAAAAAAGTGCAAATTTGAAGCCACATAACACCTAAAAGATAATGGCACTATTTCAGTTTATTTTAACCTTTCTCAAAACACACAGGCCCAGACAAGAAAAAGGCAGTCTCAGCCTAACCTAAAACGGATGCATACCATGTCCAAGGTCAAATGAGAACTTCCACCTTGACACTGAAAATATGATTCTGCAGCATGGAGGTCTTTTTTTCCAAATTGTGTCAAGTATGATCCATGTGACATTTGCTACCTAACAGCAAAAATTAAGCACTGTGTACTTATGCAAGTCTTGTTGTCTTTATGCATGTTTTTGTTTGTTTGGTATTTAAGGATGGTGTTGTCACATAAACGTATTTTGAAATCAGTCTCAGTAATATATTTAACTAAATAAAATAATATGGTATTTTAAAGAAATATTTCATCCTTGACCCACACCACACAGTGAAATTAGGTCCCTTTAGAAATGTGTGTTCAAAATTCTAATATCATATATGCAGGTTTTTTTTTTCCCTTAAGTGTGTTCTAGAGACACTGATGAATGTCGGATTGTAGTCTGTTGAGGAAAATCTGGTGTGATCAGATGCAAAGCCACGTTTATAGTGTGTCACACTTTAGACCTGAACGTTGAGCGGTGCCTTTTCGTGTGTGTGTGTGTGGTGTGTGTGTGTGTGTGTGTGTGTGTATGTGTGCATGTGTGTGTGTGTGTGTGTGTGTGTGTGTGTGTGTGTGCATGTGTGCATGTGTGTGTGTGTGTGTGTGTGTGTGTGTGTGTGTGTGTGTGTGACAAAGAACAACAACAACTACACTCTGTACACCAGGTTTTCTTGTTATTGTACTGCTTACTGAATGACTTGGTACATTTTATGAACAGCTGTACTTCATTGCACATTGCCTGACAGTTGTAAAACTGTATGACTATTTCACTGGATAGAAAAAAAAGAAATAAGAAGAAAGAGAGAAAGAGCAAGAAAGAAGAAGCTGATACATTATCAAAATAATACAAAACACATTGTGTGTGTCACTGCATTTCTGTTTGTTTTGTTTTGTTTTTAAAGGTTTATGTCATTTGTAATTTAAATCAGTGAACATTCACATTTCATTTTCATTTCATATGGCTGTCAGCCAAGCTGACCTCTAAGTGCCATAAAAGGGCTACCTCCATATTATGCTAAGAGCCAAGAGTTGTAATAAAACTATGCAGCAACTTTCCAAAACTTGGATGCATCTGGAAAATGTGTTGTCAGTCATGTGATATGAAAGAAAAAAATCTTTACACCCAAGATACAACCCAAGATTTTATTGCATGTGACACTTCCTAGTCGCATGTGTTACTGTTAGTTCCAGCTGAAAGAGAATCAGAAGTCACACTGCTACATTTGTGAGCGCAAATGGTACCATTGAAGCCACAAAGGATCCTTTTCATATTCATAAAACGGCCATGATGATATCTGTTGCAGAAGCTCCACAAAATGTTCAGGTGTGTCAGGTTTCAAGTTCACGCTGAAAACATGACAGATGAGACCTCCGGTGCAGATGTAGCCCTGAAGTGCGGCATGATGCCCCTGATGTATGGCATGGTGCCCCTGATGTGCAGTGTGTTGCCCCTGATGTGCAGCCAATTACCCTAGCATAGCCACAACGGAGGGTAGCCAAATACCCTGAAAGACAAAGCTAAAAGACTTTAGTCCGAGGAGACCTGCAAAGAGAAGGCGTTATGAAAACTGTGATTCCCGGCTGTGGAATGATTTCCCGCATAGTTAAATTGAAAATAATCACAGTGAAATTGAAGAAAATGGTAGTGTTTTTGAAAAAAAAAATGGTAGTGAAATTGAAAAAAAAAATCATAGACATTGAAAAAAGCAAAGGCATTTACTGCTCTAGCCATGGTGGTAAGATTATGGTTAACAAAAATCTGGGAACTGAAGAGCCAACCACCTCCACAGAAACTGATTAGTTTTCATTCCCTCCCTTCCTCTTCTTGCCCACAATAAACTGAAGCCGTGTCTAGATTACCTCTCTCTCTTTCTGTTTCTGATATTGACTGAAAATGTAAAACTTTCTCTGTGTGTATGTGTGATTGTGCTGTGGGGAAGACTCCACTTAATTGTGTACACATGTATCATGTGGGTTTTTCTGCCCCGACCGGCTCCTACCCAGAGTTGAGTTTGCTGCGGGCTCAGTTGGGAAGACTGGGACCACACAGTCGAGTTTCATCCACTTAATGGATGCGTTTCTGAGAGTGTTGCTCAAATTTCCTGACCAACACTGCAGGTGCCTGTATCTCTCGGGCCTGGTTGACGCCGGGATATATTATGAAAGGAAGCGTAGAGTAGCCCTGTCATGTAGTCTCAGACCGAAATGGAAATCCGTAGCATCATCTTAATCATCCTCATTCTCATCGATCAGCAAAAAAAAAAAAAAAAAAAAGTCTCAAATTCTGTGGCCCTTCATGCCCTGCTCTCATGGTGACCTCAGTTTCGATGTCCTCTCCACGTCTGTGGCCTTGGTTTGGTTCCGTCCGGGTCACCGGTATCGGCGAGTCCATGGGGGCTGTCGTTGGACGGACGTGGTGGCGCCCTCCCGAGGGAGAGCTCACTCACGCCGGCTCCGCGACTAAGCAATTATTGTCGTCAGTAGGGGGCTTAGTAGGTGGTGTCCTGCGTATGTTAGATCAGAACAGGCGCCACTGAACACCACTGAAGTGACTCGGCAGCAGTGCAGTGTCTCCTCCGGTGGGTTGCCTCTTGACGACTTGACATTGACTGCTCCCTGTGGATTGCCGTTGCCGGGGCTGTGGCGGGGCCGACCGAAACATTGCTATAACTGAAGACAATGTTAATTGGTGGGGCCCAAGAGGGTAGCCACTTGAAAGTCAACAACATGAAATGAAACTTGCTAATGCCATGTATTTTTTGCTAGGTGTGTTAATAATGTCTTCAAATTTAAAAGTTGGTGTAAAACAATGTTGTTTTGCTCATGACTGGTTTTTTTTTTTTTTTTTTTTTTTTTTGTGAGGATAAGATATAGGGCCAATTATTGCAGCGAGTAGTGCATGCATGCAGGTGTCCTTTTTTTTCCCTTCAGCATTTTTTTCTTAATTTATTTTGCAATGTTGATGCCAAATTGTACTTGCTGTTGATGTACGTGTATATATATATATATATATATATATATATATATATATATATATATATATATACCCAGATATGAAAAATGTTGAACACCATTTGTCTAATAAACATTCAACTGAGAACATGTTTGTGTGTATTTCATGTGTTTTCACCGAAACATTCTCTTTGTCTCCTGTTGTTTACTGTTTACTCCAAGCAATGTTCAGGTTTTTACATTTTGAATACGCGACAACATAAACTCATCTATTTCACAGATAACTTCTTGTTTGCACTCTACATTACATTATTGACCACCTTGTTCATAAAATATATTGCAGAATACAACACGGACACATACATAATAAATACCAACAATAATACCAATGTGCATAAACTGACATGGCAGGAATCAAACGTTTTAGAACTAGAAGTTAAATGAAGAAACTGGCAAACAGATATTATTACCTTAGAAGTATGTTGATCAGCTGCAGTGTCTCTGCTTTACCAGCAGCAACACAAGCTTGTGCACACACACACACACACACACGCACACACACACACACACACTCTCTCTCTCTCTCTCTCTCTCTCTCTCTCTCTCTCTCTGACTCAAGCACGTAGGCACACAGACATCTGCACATACACAAATATATGAAATATAGCTTCACCTGCACGTTGATGGGAGTGGACATACATGCGATTCACAAAGACGTTCTCGATGTCCTGGGGAGGGCGTGGTATTGGAATGTGCGTACCAACAACACATGCGAACACTTGGGGGAAGTTGGCAATGTCAAAGAACTATTCTTTTTGCCTGTCTGCCGCTGCCTGACTTGGCTACTGTCACTGAATGAATTGTACGGGATGCAGTTGACTGGCTGACTTGAAACAGTTCTCCAGCTGCGTCATGAAATGTGCCAGTAGCATAGAAACGAAGGGCTAAGCACACTTGCTGTACCTGGCAACAGTGCTCCCCTTCCATTCGGGTGTTCAGTTTCCTCGTTTACTGCGTCTGTGAGACTCAAAATGTGCTCACGACGAAATCTGAACTTAGTGAACAGTTCCACGTCGTCAAACCAGTCAATTGGATTATTTCTATCGCGAAACACTCGTTCCCGTCGCAAAACACGCCGTCGGAAATTTCCCACGTACACGAACGCCGCCATATTTAACCTCTGGTTAGGCAGGAGGGGGCCCCCCCTCCGTTAAAATAACCGCCGGTCAAGACCACCGGTTAGCCGTAACCGATGGCCATGAATGTCCCGGTTTGGGAGTTAACCTCCGGTTAGAGAGTTAACCAGCGGAAGTCGGGTTTAACCTCCAGTTAAGTCTGTTCATGAATACGGCCCCAGAGGGAGTTAAACTGTTCCTATGTAAAATGTAACTCCTCGGGAGTTAAACTAGAATGACTACCACCCTGTGTCAAAATAACTCCACTCAGTAAAACTTCAAAATGTTCTAAAATCTTTTTTTTGTTCAAGTCTCAACAAATTCTTGAAAACATTAAGGGGGCGAGTCATTTTGTACATATATCAGATCTAACTCCCACCCTGTAACAGAACGACCTCCCCTGGGAGTTAGTCTGTACTATATCCAGATTAACTCCTAGCAGTTAATCCAGGTGTGTAAAAGTTTTAACTCCCTGCTCCCTAAGGGGGGGGGGGGGGGGGGGGGGGGGGGGGGGGGGGGGGGGGGGCAGTTTTTCACAGTTTAGAATAACTCCCCTGGGAGTTAATGTGTACACTTTTTTTCTGACATTAAACGACTCCAGGGGAGTTACTTTGTAACAGAGGGGGAGTTAATCTGATCATGACTTCGATGACCCCCCCCCCCCCCTCCCCGCCACCTGTTCCCAGATGTCTATCTGTAAGAGAATGGGGATGGGGATTTAAAGTTCATCATCATCATCATCATCATCATCATCAACAACAACAAAACAACAACAACAACAACAACCACAGCACCAGCAACAGCAACAACAACAACAACAACAGCAACAGCAACAGCAGCAACGTTTTGGCCATCGTGGTCATTGTCGGTGTCGTCGTCGTCGTCATTATCTTATGTATAAGAGTATTCAACAACGCAGCAGCAGAATACCAAGAGGCATTGCAAAAAAGTGGTTACGGGCTACAAACTACAATACAACCCAGATAACAACATGAACAAAAACAAAAAAAGCAGGAAAAGGAAAATCACATGGTACAACCCTCCATATGATGGACGAGTAAAAACAACGTAGGGAAAGAATTTTTAAAAATTTTGACAACATCCTTCCCAAAAGAACACAAATTGTCCAAAATATTCAACAAAAACACCATCAAACTATCATATTCATGCATGCCTAACCTTAAAAATATAATTGATTCATCCAACAAAATGAAAAGCAACACAGCAAAGAAGGGTGAAGAAAGGAAATCCTGCAATTGCACTACAAAGAACAGTGTCCCTTAAGCAACAAATGCCTCTATAACAACATTGTATACCAAGCCACTGTGACATCAGAAAATGAAAAAAAAACATACATAGGGATCACTGAAAATCACTTCAAAACCAGATATGCAAACCATAAACAGTCATTCAACAAAAAAAATACAAAAACCAAACAGATCTGAGCAAATATATTTGGAGACTTGAAGACCAAAAAATAAACTATAACATATCCTGGAAAATCATAAAAAGGGCATCACCATACAATATAAAAAAAAAAAGATGCAACCTGTGTTCAACAGAAAAATGGTTAATACTATGCAAACCATACTTAGCAAACCTAAATACTAAAGTAGAAATAGTAAACAACTGCAGGCACAAATGGAAATCGTTGTCAGCAAACGCACCCTGAACTGTAAACAACCTGAAAAACCGAACAACACGTGCAGCCAATCCGCACGTGCAAACAGTGACATTAGGCCATATAACACCGGTAGTAGGCGACCCAAAACCATCCTGAGGAGAGCCAGCGCTCGAAACAGATCTGTTGATTTTAAAACTTCCTTTTACCATACTATTTTAACAATATATATATATATATATATATATATATATATATATATATATATATATATATGTGTGTGTGTGTGTGTGTGTGTGTGTGTGTGTGTGTGTGTGTGATGTTTATACAAAGCCACACTTTTCGGCCGATCGCCACCAAGTTTGGTACCAAGCATCCTTGGCATCATGAAAAGGTCATGGGCTGGTTGGTTGTCACGTGACGCTTTGCGTCTTGACGCAGTTTGCGTCGACAGACGCAAAACTGCAAATCAGAAGAGAAGAAAATGTTCAATCGACAGTCACGGCCGTGTTTCTCTTGGAATTCACGAAAGTTATAGAATCTGTCATCACTAACACTGAATAAACAAAATGCTCTCATCAATCCATTCTTTACAAAACCAACATGTCTGCCTCTTGTTATGTGTTTATTGTAGTGAATACAATCAGCCATGAACTCTGCAGGGTTCAGGAGAAGGCATTTTGCATACACACGCTTGAAGGTTTTTAGTGCATCTGTCCAAAATAGGTTATTACATGACCTCAAACAAATAAGCACCTATTCATCTCCTACTTTTGACAGGTTCACAAAGTTGGGGAATAATGCATATATATAACCTTTTGCAAGCTTCCCTAAAATTAAGTCTTTTTAACCATGACAATTCAATAAAGCAACATAAGTATGCAGATCAATCATTTGTACCCACCCCTATTATAAGGTTTACACGCAATGCTTCTTTTTTATCTTTGCGGGCTTATCACTCCATAAAAAAAGAATACAACACAGCTTGTAGTTCGTTGGCAAAAGTTAGTGGTGGATCCGGCAAGTTTAATAATAAGTATGTTAGTTTTGATACAACAAGAGTTTTCATAACTGTTATCTTACCCAGAGGAGAGAGATCTCTCTTGCCCCACCTCCCTAATAGTCTGTTAATGTTAAGTAACTTTCCCTGGAAAATTATTTCAATCATCCTATTGAAGTCTAGGCAAAACTGAATGCCCCAAATCTTAAAAATCCCGGGGTTCCAGCAAAAGTTTTTGTCACGCATATACCTTGTGGTTGAGTTTTTTCGTACTTCCAAACGAAACTACTTTAGTTTTTTTTTTTCATTATTATTGATTGTTAGACCCGATATCTGCGCAAAACTTTTTCAACACATCAATAGCTTCTTTAAATGACGTTTATGTGCAATCTAGACAGATATTTGTGTCATCAGCGAATTGCGACAGGAGGACCCCCTGCTCCCTCACCTGAATTCCTTTTATATCATCATGCTGTCTAATTTAGACAGACAAGACCTCTACACCAATTAAGTATAAATACGGCGAACATGGATCCCCTGTCGCACTCCCCGTCTGATCGGGGACAAACTGGAGTATTGTCTATTAACGGACACACAGGTTTTTATGTTTTTTTTTATTTTTAAAAAAATTAGAAGTCCATTTAATAATGTCTGGGCCAAAGTTGTCGAAGTGTATGCTTTTTTTTTTTCAAAAACGACCGAGCAGTCGAATCGAAAAGATACTTTTTTTCATTATGTAACAAAGCGGGAATTATTTATGAATTAGGTGTTGTTCCGTCTTGGCATTATAAGTTAAGTAGGGCATTATAAGTTAAGTCACTTGTGGACAGATGTATTCAAAGCATATATATAGAAATAGGTAATACCGTTTGTGTCAAAACTGAAGAAGAACTTTTTTCAGAGCCTTTGTTTTGTAATACGATTTGACGAGGGATTTGGGGGGGGGGGGGGGGGGGGGGGGGGGGGGGGGGGGGGGGGGGGGGGGGGGGGGGGGGGGGGGGGGGGGGTGGGGGGGGGGGGGGGGGGGGGGGGGGGGGGGGGGGGGGGGGGGAGAGAGATTTTTCTGTTTTTTTTCTCAATCGGATCGAAATGGTGTATTCTGTGTACGGAATCTTTCAAATAAAAATGGGTGATTTTTGTAATCTTCCAGTCCTTTGTTAATATGGCATATAGAACAGTTGTATTAGTGCTGTGAAAAAGTATTAAAGAGGAAATGGAGTAGAATGAAATGTGGTGAAGAAGATGAGTCAAGTAAACTGACAACTGTGACGTGTTCAGTTTCAAGGGAGCTTGATTTTATTGTTCATGACGATGATGATAATGACTTATGTTTTGTTGTTGTTTTCGTTGTCTCATTACCTGTGTATGCGTTTTGTAGTCCTTATTTGCAGTTTGTTCTTTCATTTGGAAATAAAGTATGATTCATTAAAAAAAAAAGGACTCTGAAGACGCAATTCTACAAGCCTTAGATATTTTCTTTCGTGTACACTTTTAGCCGAATTTGTAGGGAGACAGTGTATGCAGAGGGAATAAAATCATTTAAACACCTGTCTGTTTCCACAGTCCATCATGTCTTCCTGGCACACAAGATGCTCACAGAAGTCTTCGTCACGTCCATCTAAACAATCTTCACGAAAATCGCACACCAGAGTATAAGGCACGAAGTCCCCAGTTACGTCACAATAGAAGTAAGGCTGTGATAGTCTCTGGGGCATACTGCATGTGGCCCTGTACCATGTCTCAGTGTTCTCCAGTGCCCTGCACCAACTTTTGACATCACAGGGCCAGTAGTGTGTGAGTCAGGTGCTGCATGGGACAGAGTTTCCAGAGGAATGCTTGATGCGGTCGTGCTGCTCGGAACAGGAAGCGTGACGGGTGTGCTGATGCGGTGGCGATCTGATACGGAAGGGAGCTCACAATACAAAACGACTAAAATGGAAAGAACAAGACAGCCGTGGAATTGGTCTTCAGTGGTACTCAAATTACACCCATTCGTCACAAAAATTCCATCAAACTCGATCCGTGTATTGCTGGGAAGAACGAAGACCACAGCACCACTCTCCCAAGTTAAAGTGCCTGTATACCCTGCAAAGATTGTCTTGGAGCTGAGATGTGGGTTGGGGAT
>JADBJO010006171.1:0-5000 GCA_016801955.1 Conus betulinus
GAGATGCGACTGGTCCTCTCTGTGCAGGCTGTCGCCCCACTGATCATCTAGGCAGACCTTCTTTCTATTACCCCAGAGTCGGATTGATGTCCCGCGTGCAAATTTGTGATGTTTGAAAAACAGTTTCTATTACAACGGCAAGTGTGACTTCGTCTCTTTGCTAAATTTCCTCTCTCTGTTTAAACCACCGGACTTTCTTTTTTTGTTTCGTGTTGAGTCTTTAGGCCCCCTCTGGTTCTGTTCCCTGTTTTGTTGTTAATGGTGTTTTTGGTCATGTCCCTTCCCCTTTTTTTTTTTTGGCGGGTTGGGGGGGGGGGGGGGGGAAGTTGTGCCCCCAAACACCGTTCTTGTGTTGCCCTTTTTGTTTGTGTTGCAATTGCTTTTTTTTTTTGTTTTTCTGTTTTTTTTTTTTGCTCGGTGGTTCCCCCACACTTCCCTCTCCCCAACCAGCTATCCCTCATCCTTTTGTATTTACCCCTTTTTGTTGCTACATCCGTCTGATCGCTTTACGGAGCCTCTGGGTACAAAACAACACTGTTGTATGTATACTGAGCTACCGATTTTCGTTGTTCGCACTTATTTGTGTTTGTTGGGACTTTTTTTTTGAATCTGTGGAGACCCCCCTTGTCTTTACTTGTTCTGCCGCAACGCTGTGGTAGTTCATGGCTTATGACGCATTCTTAGTGGAATTTTACCGCCCCGTTTATTTGTTTTCGTCATTGGCCGGTGGAGCATTTTCATTGGAATTTCAGCATTGGGTCATTGGCCGTTGCTCGAGCAAATACTTTGAATTTTTGTTTAGTTACTCTTTTTTACTATGTTTGGTAGGCCTCAGCAGTCGGTAACGTTTTTATGAGCATTTTGAGAACCGTTTTTCAGCGCTTGGCGTTCATTGGCCCTTTTTTCCTGCTGTTTGAAATTTCTCTTCGTTGGAATTTTAGACGCCTTGGGTGTTTGCAGGGCTGTTCTCATCGTTTCTCCCTCCTATGTCTCGAGCAGTAGTCTGGGCGTCGTCGTGACATACGGATCGCGGGAGAAATTTGAAAAATCCGTTTTTTTTTAAACAATTTGTTTCAGCCGCCGTGATGCATCGAAGCTGTTCAGTGTGTTCTTTGTAGACTTTTTTGTGTTAGGATTCCCCCCGCCATACTCTAATTGTCTCTTCGATTAAACTGAGTCGCTAGTTTCCGCTCCTGAGGGTCACTCTAGCCATTTTTTGTTTCAATCACCTTTTTATTTCTCGTATATTCTACTCTATCTCCTCTCTTTCTCTTCGCTTTCCTTTTTCTCTATCACACACACACACACACAATACACACACACCACAAACACACACACCACACCACACAATACAGAGCAACACACATGAGGACAAGCACGCAGCACGCAGGACGGCACGCACGAATGTACGCCTGACGAAAGCACGAACAACACACACAATACACACAAACACACACACTAACACACACACACACACACACACAACACACACAGACACACACACAAGGGGTAGTGGAAACGGCAGGGGATGGGCGAGGGATGGGAGAGGGATGGGAGAGGGATGGGAGAGAGGCAGAAGACACGTTGGAGGGGGGAACAGGAAAGAGGCGGGGGGGGGGAGGGTGCTGCGGGAGAGTGGGGGATTGGGGGAGGACAGGGGGGGGGGATTAGGGGAGGAAAAGACTGAGGGTGGGGGGTGGGGGGTGAAGGGTGTGGAGAGCGGGGAAGGGGGCGAGAGGGCCCAGAGAATGCAGGAGGGGGAGCGTACAAAACAGAGCAGACGGGAGAAGGGGGGGGGGGGAGGGGGGGGGGAAGACGGAGAGAGAAGAGGGGGGGGGGGGGGGGGGGGGCGGGGGGGGGGGATAATGAAGGATGATGAACAAAAATCCACAGCTTTCGTTTGATCTCCAAAATCCGCACGCTCATCCCGTCATTAGGGCACATCAGGGGCAAATCATTTTTGTGCAATGTGTCTACCTCATTACAACTCTCCATAGTTTTCCTTTTCTGTTCTTCAAATTTGGCACGGTGATTTATCAACATACTGGGTAAATAACGTGTGTTCTGCTGTAAAGTGCATTCAATGTTGGTTGAAAAATATACAGATGCAAGATCACCAGGCTACCGCGCAAAAGCGTATAGAATGCTGTCAGAAATGGACGCTGGAGGTAAGAAAAAACTGAGTAACAAATGTAAGAAAGAATGAAACTATGTGAATACGCAAGATCAAAAAACTTTCCACTCTTCAAATTTTCGGCCGCCCCCCCGCGTGGCCTTTTTCAAGAGGAAAAAACAAAACAAAAAAACAAACAAAACAAAAATACAACTATGTCATGTCCATCTTTGCCAAATGTTTTTTCACTGTACAAGACAGTGAGAGATTTGAAATAACACGGATCGTATAATCATTGATGCGTTCACCGGCTTATAAATCAATGAAAATAGACTAGCATTCCAAGCACATTATGACTAGAGTTTTGATTTGGTTTGTGTCTGCTATTGCTATTAATTACTCTCACTATAGACAGCTATGCCAGAGAAATCTGATCTGTCCATTGTGTCCGAATATAAAAGAGGACGCAGTTCATTTGTACTGTCTTGCCCAATATCAAAAGATCACAGAGAGAGCAATTCATCCCGCAAAAGTACTCTAACTCTCCCTGTCTGTTCAAATGAACCTTGTTGATGTCATCACCAAACGAAGGCACTCTGCCAGAGCTATTTATTCCACATAAGGCATTTAAAAGGGGAAGTGGTGTTAGGACAAAAATGAAGAAGACCAATATCCATGTGCGACTTTTAAAATGTATATCGCTTCTCCAAGGGGTTATGGCCTTTATGAATAAAACATTTTAGTCTTGAGTCTTGACTTCTGAGTCTCTCAGTCGCTCGTGGACTCTCTCTCTCTCTCTCTCTATCTCTCTCTCTCTCTCACACACACACACCACACAACACACACACACACACACACACACACACACACACACACACACCACACACACGCATGCACGTACGAACACACACGCTTTCTTTTTGTAAGCTTACCTCAGCATGTCGTTTCTCTGTTTTCACGTGGGAACGTGGAACGGGAGAAGCCTCTCAAGCTCTGCTTAACCATCTGTGTAATATGTCTTAGCTGACCTTTCAAATGCCAGGAATGGTAGATTTCCCTAACGAGAGCAAGGGAAGCTGCCTTGGCGGAACTAACGAGGGGCACAACTCCAAATTATTCACATACGGGACCCACCCCAGCCCTCTCTTTTTTTTTAACCCACACGCCCTCCGCCCCCCACCCCCCCCCACACACACACACAGAGGGTCAACGTCCCTTCCGCCCCTCTCGTCTCTTCCTAGGCTCACACTTCTTTCGTAAATGAGAGTGTAAAACTCAATAATAATGACGAGAAGAAGAAGAAGAGAAGGAAAAGAAGAAGAAGAAGAAGAGAAGAAGAAGGAAGAGAAGAAGAAGAAGATGATGATGATGATGATGAGCTGATGATGACGAGGAGGAGGAGGAGGAGGAGGAGGAGGAAGGAGGAGGAGGAGGAGGAGGGAGGAGGAGGAGGAGGAACAACAAAACAACAACAAGAACAGCAAACAAAAAGCACAAAAACAAAACACAGCAGCAGCAGCCAGCAGCAACAACAACAACAGCAACAGCAACAGCAACACCAACAGTAGGTCCGAAGAGGATGACGTTTATGATGACAATGATGATGATAATGATGATCACTGTGGGAAATGATAAAAATAACAAGATTAAGAGGAAACTGGTCGGACCCATTAGTAAAAAACACAGGCTAAACAAAAAACAACAAATCCCGACGTTTTTTGAAAAACTGGTTCACCAACCAACCACCAGGCAACAAACAACAGCCAAACCAAATAAGCAACCCACCACCCAATTAACAAAAACAAAAACTAAAAAGGAGAGCGATGTGGATTGACCCCATAGACAAAACAGAAAGTGTTTTCAGAAGCAAAAAAAACAAAAAAAAAAAAAAAAAAAAAAAAAAAAACACAAATCTAATACAGTTTGAAAACACATACCACTTTCTTGAAGAAAAAGTGGGACTCGTGAGTTTATTCCCGAAATCCCACAGGACGATTTCACATGAAGAACAAGGGGATCAACATTTCATTTACCATGAAAAACCACGGGGTGGATTCAAACCAAACATGGATTTCACCAACCAACAAACAACGTACCAACCAACCAACCAGCCAACCAAACAGCCACCATGAAGAACAACAACCAACCAACCAACAAACACAAAATAAAAGAAGGAGAGCGATTGATCATAGACAAGAAGAAAGTGATCAGGATGTGTGAAAATGAAAAAAACGAAAAAAAAAAAAACACACATCTAATACAGTTTGAAAAACAATACCACCATGAAGAACAACGTGGACTTCGTGAGTTATTGTGTGAAAGCACAGACGATTTCACCATGAAGAACAACGTGGATTCGCGGAGTTTGTTGTGTGAAAGCACAGACGATTTCACCATGAAGAACAACGTGGAGTTTTCGTGAAAGCACAGACGATTTCACCATGAAGAACAACGTGGATTCGTGCGTTTATTGTGTGAAAGCACAGACGATTTCACCATGAAGAACAACGGGATTCGTGAGTTTGTTGTGTGAAAGCACAGACGATTTCACCATGAAGAACAACGTGGATTCGTGCGTTTATGTGTGTGAAAGCACAGACGATTTCACCATGAAGAACAACGTGGATTCGTGAGTTTGTTGTGTGAAAAACACAAACGATTTCACCATGAAGAACAACGTGGATTCGTGAGTTTATTGTGTGAAAGCACAGACGATTTCACCATGAAGAACAACGTGGATTCGTGCGTTTATTGTGTGTGAAAAGCACAGACGATTTCACCATGAAGAACAACGTGGATTCGTGCGTTTATTGTGTGAAAGCACAGACGATTTCACCATGAAGAACAACGTGGATTCGTGCGTTTATTGTGTGAAAGCACAGACGAT
>JADBJO010006171.1:12500-15000 GCA_016801955.1 Conus betulinus
TGGGTAGCCGGTGGTCTGTCATGCGAGCAGCATGAGCTATGCATCGAAGCGGAGACGGTATGTCCACCTGCCCAGAATATGGTCCAGTCGAATGGCTGGCCATTTGCGTATCTGGCCCACTTCTTGTACCCAGCCAGGTACTGGACTACTTGTGTTCTCTGTATCGGTCGCGTGAAAATGAAGTGATTTAAGTCTTTGTCATGTAATGCATCCGTCTTGCGACGAATTGATGTCCAACTCTGTGTTCGGGGATGACTAGTGGAACATTCTCAAAAGAGGTAAATGAGGAAGGAGCAAATGCGTTTTCCGTTGTTTTTTTTGTGTTTGTTTTGTTTTGTTTTGTTTTGTTTGTTTTTGCTTTGTTTTGTTTTCCAGGACAAAGAATGGCGCCTAAGAGTCCAGCGCATCAGCAAACGATCACGCATGCAGCTGGAACCTGACAAGATGAGTTTGTGTGGTGTGATTTGAAGCGAACAACACTATCAAGCACAGATGAAAGTAAACAATGTCATTTTAACTTGAATCTAAGATATATTAACGTTAAGCGAAAAGCAGGTGTCACAGACTATCAGGGTCTTTTATTGTAAATGATAGAAATAAAAAACAGAACACCTGCTACCTCAATCGGAACAAAAATACTACTACGGCGTTTGGTAGTTAGATTTTTTTTTTTTATCGATGATTAAAAACGATAACTGGTAAGCATAATTTCTCCTATTTTCATCCGATCAAGGGAAACGTTTGCAGTTTTAACACAGTGTATTGTAAAAATGACACAGCGGCATCAAAATAACTGTGAAAAAAAAGAATGGAAAGTTGGAGTGATGATTGAACTTGTGTGACGCCATAGTTGCAGTTCGCTCAAATACAGTAGTGATGTTGTTAAAGGGTTGTTCATTTCAAATGAATGAATACTGGCGGACCAAATAAGTTACATTGACAGCAAATACGGCTAGTCTGTCACTATTTTTTGCAAATGGTTTCGGATCCAGTATTGTTTATTTCTGTCAAGAAAGTAATTATTTAAAATCAGTTATGATATACCATTCATCGTAGACAACTCTCAAAGGTTTTCTTGGACGATGTACTATCTATCAATACAGAGAATGTGAACTCAACTAGCTGTGTATTCAGAATATTGAAAAAAAAGAAAAACAAAACCAACCCTGTAACATTTGTATCAATGTTTATTTCGTAAACGCTGAGAATGTTTTCATAGTGTGCCAGTGCAAACAATACTAATAATTATTCATAGGTCACATTACCTAGACCTTTTCATTGGTTGGATTTCAATGAGTAACGACGCGTCGACAGTGACCCATGTCCATAAACAGAGAGTAGAGATCTTGACACTGAGCAACACCTTCACATAACAACTTTACAAACAGGCAAAAAAAAAAAAAGCCTTCCAGCCTGCGTACATTCCACAGGATGGTCAACTCGTAGCAATATCTACGTCACTGTGTGTGCTGATGTATCGTCCACAGAATGTCAACACATAGCAATGCCTACGTCACTGTGTGCTGATGTATCGTCCACAGAATGGTCAACATATAACAATGCCTACGTCACTGTGTGCTGACGCAGAGGTGGTGGGAGCTTCACAACTGAAGAACTTCGACAAAAACTGGAGGTGATAATGAAATCATGCTTTTCATACAAGCTGTAAACAAGACATTGCTGTCGTAGGGAAGAAGGATTTTGCCTTTGAAGTTTCTCTGGGGATGTCTCTTTCGATGACAGTCGCTGTAATGCAGCACTCATCAGATGTCACTCATACTGTGATACAGGCAAGACAGCCAATGAGCAGTGAAGCAACGAATAAAGAAAGCACAACAATCTTTGGGTTTGAAAATAGTTCTTTCCTAAAGTTAAAGACATCAGAATCACAAATGAAGATGATGGAAAAAAATTGTTAAACTGCACTTGTTTTCCCCACTACTTATTTGTTCAGAATTACAAACAAAAATGTATTAAAGGAAATCTGAAACATTGAAGAGAACTAACAAGCAGGCTAACTCTTTCTCACGTGATGAAATAAATATACGCCCATACCTCCGAATAAATGCTGCTTACAACACCGACTTGCCTAGCAGATATGACAGCACACAGTTCACCGAACAATCAAGGAAACATAGCGATATGACAACACGCAGCACACAGAACAAACAAGGAAACATAGCAGATATGACAGCACAGAGCACACAGAACAAACCCGGAAACATAGCGATATGACAGCACAGAGCACACAGAACAAACAAGGAAACACAGCGATATGACAGCACAGAGCACACAGAACAAACAAGGAAACAGCAGATATGACAGCACAACCCGGAAAATGTAGCAGATATGGCAGCACAGAGCACACAGAACAATCAAGGAAACAGCAGACATGACAGCACAGAGCACACAGAACAAACCGGAAACATAGCAGATATGACAGCACAGAGCACACAGAACAAACGGAAACATAGCAGATATGACAGCACAGAGCACACAG
>JADBJO010006171.1:27500-32500 GCA_016801955.1 Conus betulinus
AGAGAGAGAGAGAGAGAGAGAGAGAGAGAGAGAGAGTAAGTGCCCAACATTTTAGTCTTTGTGTCACCGGTCAGACCAGTATTTATCAATATTGTGTCGTTCAGTCCTAGGGCTCAGACTGTTCGACTTACAGGTTGAGCTCACAAAATATACAGGGACTTGATAGTGGGGAGCAAAAAAAAAAAAAAAAAAAAAAAAAAAAACCTGGAGGGGGCTAGGGGTGGGGAGGAAGAGTAGGGTGTGGGAGTGTTAAGAAGGATTCTCGTCTGAGCGCTTGCTCCCGTTCCCAACAGCTGATGTTGCAATAGTACCGGCGCAGTTAGTACTAACGCTACAACTTCTCCAATGAATAACTTCTCGATTAACATTCGTTGCTAAACGTATCATACCTTGGCATGTACAAGATCTCTCTCTCTCTCTCTCTCTCTCTCTCTCTCTCTCTCTCTCTCTCTCTCTCTCTCTCTCTCTCTTTTTGTCTGTTGATCTGTCTGTTTCCCCCCCCTCTCTCTCTCTCTCTCTCTCTCTCTCTCTCTTGTTTTTCTTTTTCTGTCGATCTGCCTCTCTCTCCCTGTCTCTGTCACTCTGTTCCTTGTCTGTCTGTCTGTCCGTCTGTCTGTCTGTCTGTCTGTCTCTGTCTCTCCTCTCTCTCTCTCTCTCTCTCTCGCTCTCTCTCTCTCTCCAAACGTTATTCTGAACTTTGTAACGTCTTTTTCTTTATGTCCCAGTTCCCTCCACCACCCCCTTTTTCACCTACCCCGTCTTCTTCCCCCCCCCCACCCCCCATCCTCCGCCCGTTCTCACTTTCACACATACTTACTTCCTTAACACCACTCCCTTCAAATTACTGGAGCCAGCGGTCAGTGACACTATGAATTCCAGACTTGTCATCTACCAATCCGAGAGCATCACCATTCAGGACGTATGGAAAAGTCATTCCATTTCTGTGTACAACGTATCAACATCTCCTTTCTGCCCTCCAGCCACGACAGACCGTATTTATTTGTTTGTGTCCAGGATGATGACAGTAGATGTTGACTCTGACCGTTTCGTTCTCTTGATATTGAAATGTCTACATTCAATGCCCCCACTCTAAGAACTAGCCCGTGGTCTTCGTTTCAGCATTCACAAACATCTCCTGCATGGTCAGACGTTGCTGTTTGCCTTACGGACGGCATTTATCAGCATTGTTGACAGAATGATGACATAGTTGCATGCATCATAAATGAATTAATGATTAGAGAATTGTCATCACCCGAATTCGGAACAAACATTGGCGCTGAAATGTTCGAGCTGGTAAGAATTTAAAACAGAGGAAGCGGAATTTAAGTTGTTTCAAACTTCTTTGGTTTGGTGTTGGTTGGTTGGTTGGTAGGTTGGTTGGTGTGGTTGGTGGGTTTGTTGGTTGGTTGTTTGGTTGGTTTGTTTGTTTTTTGTTTGTTTGTTTGTTTGTTTTTTTTAACGTGTGTCTGCATCTGTTTATTTATACGTATCATCGTATATATCGGAGTACGTAATTCGGCTAATTCTGTATCTCCTTTGCGATTGGTGCACATCGAGTCCGCAGTTTACCTGTAACCTGGATAGTTGTACCTTCAGTAGCGGGAACGAGATGGTGGTACTGTTGTAATACTGATCATAACAGCAGTTTATATCTGGAAAGTCCACGATTATACAGCGACCGTTTGGATTATGAGAACACCTTTACCCTCTGTACAAAAGAGAGTGCAAATCGCCAAGCTGCTCAACGAGAAAAAAAAAAAACAGCAAAGAACACCGGCAGCGCGTTTCGACCGAGGGTCTTCTGCAAGTAAGAACCAAGTATGTATCGGTGATTTTTATAAATAAATTATCAGGTAAATGATGGAATCACTATCACTTGTTTTGAAATAATATGTCAATGTGTGTGCGTCTTTTTTTTTCCGATTTTGTTGTTGAAAGGTATTTGTGATGTGTTTTTATTTGTGTGACGTTTACACTGAATGTGTATTTGTAATCGTTTTATGGCTTCAACGCTCGCCAATGACTGAATTCAAAATGAAAATTAAAAAAAAAACTATATGACTGTATTTCTTTGCTTGAATGTTTGTGGCTGTTATTCGCTTGTCATTTTCTAGCCCCTACCCTCATCCCCAACCCCCAACCCCACCCCCTACCCCTCATCATGTCCCTTACTTTTTTCGGTCTTTGGTGGATATTCTCTTGGCTATGATTTTGTTTTACATACTGTTTTGGATGCGTGCACTTGTTACGTTTTTATAGTATAACTAGTTTTTAAAATCTGTTTCAACGCAAGTTGTTTCTACTTGGCCTACAAGCTGACAGCGCGAAACCAAAACAAACGAGCAGTTAAGACATGACAGAAACCTGGACTATTTCAAACACGCACAGGACTAGCAGTTTGATATGTACTTGTTACTACCCTCCTGGACATGCGAATTGCTTCTCAGGTACTCACCGTCCTTCAGCATCCAGCTCAGGGTATCCAACTTCGCTCACTTGAAAGACCCAAGGAAACAAATCTCAACATCAGCAAAGTTACACTTAATTTGGTAAGAGGACAGGAGAACATTCAGCCGACTCGTAACTCTTGATCATTTCAAACAGTTGTCTCCTGTCCAGAGGTGTAGGCCACTGGTAACACTTGATCATTTCAAACAGTTGTCTCCCTGTCCTGAGGTGTAGGCTACTGGTAACACTTGATCATATCAAACAGTCGTCTCCCTTTCCAAAGGTGTAGGGCACTGGGTCATATCAAACAGTCGTCTCCCTTTCCATGTGTCTGGTAACACTTGATCATATCAAACAGTCGTCTCCCTTTCCAGAGGTGTAGGCCACTGGTAACACTTGATCATTTCAAACAGTCGTCTCCCTTTCCAAAGGTGTAGGCCACTGGTAACACTTGATCATTTCAAACAGTCGTCTCCCTTTCCAAAGGTGTAGGCCACTGGTAACACTTGATCATATCAAACAGTAGTCTCCCTTTCCAGAGTGTTTCTTGAGCTCAAATCAAAGAAAGCTGTAGGTGCTGATAATATTGGTGGACGGCTTTTTTAAAATCCTGTGCGTCAAAGTTGTGCAATGTTTTTAGTGTATTGTTTTCATGCTCTGTAAAAGATTGTTGTGTGCCTGACTTCTGGAAAAAATCTTTTATTTGCCCAGTGCCTAAAGAAACCAAACCTGTCTCTCTCAATGATTACCGCCCTGTTGCTCTCACTTCTATTGTTATGAACTGTTTTGAAAGACTCATTCTAAAACAAATTATTCTAGGAACTGCTCTGTATCAAGATCCAAATCAATTCGCATACAAGCCAAGCCGAAGTACTGACGATGCCACTCTCACCCTCCTCCGTAATGCTTACTCTCATTTAGAAAGCCTGATTAATTTGTTCGCATATTGTTCATTGATTTCTCTTCTGCCTTCAATACTATCCAGCCTCACTTAATGGCCCAAAAAACTGTTGTCTTATGATGTTTAATCATCATCTTGTTCTGTGGATTATTAGTTTCCTTGTCAACAGGCCACAGTCTGTTCGATTTCAGCAAGCTATTTCATCTATTTCTAACACATCTACTGGCTCTCCTCAAGGTGCTGTTCTTACCTCAGTTGTCTACTCTATACACTAATGACTGTACTGGCAATGATACTACTCCTCTTGTGAAATATTCTGATGACTCTGCTCTCCAAGACCTATCAAAGTGTCATTCTACTGTGTACTGTGATCGTGTGAATATGTTTGCTGCTTGGTGTGAAGACAATTATCTCAACCTAAATGTTCAAAAGACAAAAGAATTGCTGATCGATTTTAGGAAAAATCTCCCAGATGTCCCAGACCTTTATATCAGCGGTGAGAAAGTTGAACGTGTGAGTGTGTATAAATATCTAGGCACAATATTTGACGACAAATTAAATTTTTTAGCAGCAAATACTAATTTTATCTACAAGAAATGTCAATCAAGGATCTTTTGCCTTCAGAAGCTCAGAAGCCGCAATGTAAATAGAAAAGTGCTGCAGGTATTTTACAGATGTTTATTACGTCCATCTTAACTTTCTCTTCTATCTGTTGGTATGGAAGTCTAACTGTGAAGAGCAAGAATGTGTGTTGAATAAGGTGGTGAAAGTCTGAAGCAAGATTGTGGCGAGAGACAGAGTAGTTTCAATGTCTTGTTTGAACAAAGAGCAGTTTCGAAAGGCGCATATGATTGTGAGCGACAGCAGCCTTAATCGTAGTCGGTATTATGAACTTTTGCCCATCTGGTAGACGTTATAGGACCCCAAAATTTAGATTGTGTAGAACAAAAAAGAGTTTTATCCCCATGTCCATCCAACTTTTAAACAAATGGTTCTTTTTACATGTGACGAATGAAAACATTGAGAACTTGAACTGGCGCGCGCGTTTGTGTGTATATGTGTGTGTGTGTGTGTGTGTGTGTGTGTGTGTGTGTGTGTGTGTGTGTGTGTGTGTGTGTGTGTGTGTGTGTGTGTGTGTGTGTGTGTGTGTGTGTGTGTGTGTGTGTGTGTGTGTTGGGTTCATAGTGTTGTGGTGAAGTACATAACATAAAATGACATGAATAGAATGCTGTTTTATTGGATATGTAATTGTGTGTGTGTGTGTGTGTGTGTGTGTGTGTGTGTGTGTGTGTGTGTGTGTGTGTGTGTGTGTGTGTGTGTGTGTGTGTGTGTTTTATTGTGTTATGTTTTGAAAATCAAAATACGTTGCCATATTGAATTTTACGTTTTGTGATAATAAATCGTTTGAATTTGAATTTGAATTAGGCCACTGGTAACACTTGATCGTTTCAAAGAGCAGTCTCCTTTCAAGAGGTATAGGCCAGATGAACAACAGTAGAGGAGGGGGGCGGGGGTGTGGGGGTGGGGATGGGGGGGGGGGGGTGGAAGGAGAGGGTGAGTGGGGATGACAGGAAGGGAGGGAAGGCAAAGGTGGAGGGGTAAAGGGGGATACAGGGCTCATTTGGAAAGACTTTTCCCCCGACATGAGAGC
>JADBJO010006171.1:45000-52500 GCA_016801955.1 Conus betulinus
GAAAACGCGCTCCTCTCGATAGAGACAGTAAGCAGGACACAACTTGGGCTACACACCTCTTCCTTTGTTACACTTTTGCCGGTCCTTTTGTCGCCTCTGCCTCCCCCCCCCCCTCCCCCCCTACCCATCCCTTTCCTTCCTTATCTACCCCCCCCCCCCCCCTCCGTCCCCAAACTTCCACAAAACCTCTCACCCTGGGAACAGTAAGGACCTATTCGGTAGCGATGACTAATGCTCTGAAGGTCACCGTATCCCCAGTTCGATATTCAGTAGTTTGTCGGTATGTTAAAAAGTCATACAGATCTCCATATTCCCAAAATGGTCCCGCCATTTGTTGAAGGGGGGGGGGGGGGGGGGGGCTCTTACGGGAAGAGGGGGAGGAGGGTGTGTGTGGACGAAAGTGTATTTTTGAAGGGTAGAGTTGGGGTGATGAGGGACAGAGGATTGTGAGGTTTGGGAATCCTTCGTGTGAGCCATGATTCGGCTGAACCTTGTCACTCTCAACCAACTCCCCCCCCCCCCCCCCCCCCCCCCCCCCCCGCGGAAATGGTAGAATCGATAAGAAGGGTCGTTTCACTCATCCAGTGACTGAGCTTCACGTTCAGTTTTCCCTTCCATCTGTTCCATTTAGTCCCATCTAGGGTTGGGGGTACGGGGTGGGGGTGTGGGTTGGGGGGGGGGGGGGGGGGTGGGGAGTGTCCCCCCATTCTTCTGTCTCCCCCCAGCTAACGAACTGACAAGCTCTGTCCCCACACTGGCAGTTCACATACATCATGAGTTGCGCGCACGCCAAAAGATCAATGGAGGTATATATCAGAGAATGAATGGCCGCGGTGGACAGTGAGGCTGCTTTTCATTAACCTGGGCTGTGCGTAGGTGAGCTGGCGGTTGGCAGTCGAAAACGAAACCGTTTTTTTTTTAATGTCTGAATTCAAAGATAGACTAATTTCCTCGTATGAACAAAACTGGCACAGTCAACTAGAAGAACATGATGTATATTCCTGGTTCCTATCCTTCAAAAGTAACTTGGAGGCAGAAAAAGTATTTACATCTAGCATCTAATCGGTGACAAAGAGGCATCCTTGCAAGGTTTAGAAATAGAACACTGGGATTAAATGCTAACAAAAAATGGAATCTAAATAATGATGCTGTTGATGAATCATGTCCACTATGTAATGATACTGCAATTAGAGAAGATGAGTTACATTTTTTGTTCACTTGTCCTGCTTATGAGAACATAATTTTTTTTTTAAAAAATCAAGACTCTTTGATCATAAAACAGTCAAAAGTCGAAACCTTAACAATATTTTGCAAACAAATGATGGGAACATTGTTGAAGATGCTGGGAAAAATATCTAACAGAAGCTGTAGACACGCGGAAGAGAAATTATGAATAAATAAAAGTTCAAAACACTGGGGGGGGGGGGGGGGGGGGGGGGGGGATATCAATTATATTTCATTTTTATTGTTTAGAATACTTATTTGACCTTGAAGCTTGATGGTTCAAGTGAGTGGTTTTCATAATATCAAGCCAGATAAATCATCTGTACAGAGAATGTATGCGAATGGGGAGAAGGGAGGAGAAGGATACAAATGCGTGCGTGCACGTCGATGGAAGATAGGATGGATAAGTGTGCGTGTGTGAAGGGAATAATGTTGTTGTGTGAGAATGATCTTGTACTAGAACATATACAAGAAACGCAAATGAGTGATGGAAATGGAAATCATTTCTTAAATTTGATTAGTTCTGTAGACACCTAATTTGCAGTTTTTCTTTGTTTTCTTTTCTTCTATAAATTAAAAAAAAAAAGACATTGTACCCCTCGACAAAAAGGCTATAAGCCATTGTCAATAAAAGATGTCAATGTCAGTCTCTCTCTCTCTCTCTCTCTCTCTCTCTCTCTCTCTCTCTCTGTGTCCGTGTATCTGTCTTTCTCTGTCTGTCTGTCTGTCTGTCTCCTTCTCTTACTCTCTCTCCCCCCCTCTCTCTCTCTCTCCCTCTCTCTCTCTCTGTCTCTCTCGTTCTCTCTGTCACTGTCTGTCCATCTGTCTGGCTGTCTGGCTGTCTCTCTCTTCTCTCTCTCTCTCCTCTCTCTCTCTCTCTCTCTCTCTCTCTCTCTCTCTCTCTCTCCGGACTGGATGTCGTTTGTCTTTCTCTGTTCCTTTGTCTATGGCTTGATCTTCTCTGTCGGACCTTTGGCTTTTTGTCCCCTCCGGAAAAGGCTGTCCTCGTTTTTCAATGGTTCTGATTCCCCTCGAGAACTCTTCACAATGATTACACACAACACAAACCCAGCACAAGACACTCACACAAAGTCCTTAAACATTCAAAGAACAAAAGGGTATTGTGCGAGTAATCCCCTCTTCATGGCAAATGAAAAAAACGACCACATGAAACAACGAATTAAACAGGAGTAATCAGCCAATGGTGTGAATTTACATGTGAGGATCAAAACAGTTGTGGGTTTACCTTCACCCTCATCGCGATTTCACAATGGGTGGTAAGAGAGAGAGAGAGAGAGAGAGAGAGGAGAGAGGAGAGAGAGAGAGAGAGAGAGAGAAATGCCCACGTGTACACACACACACACACACACACATACATATATATATATATATATATATATATATATATATATATATAACAATTTTAAAACAGGTTAAAACGAAGGATTAAAAACCTACAGATCTGTTTCAAGCTAAAAGCTCTCCTCAGGGTACAAACTGGGCGCACCACCGGTGTTATATAGTGTGTTGTGTGGGCGCGTGAGCACTGTACGTGTGGCACGTGGCCTGTAGTTTTTTTTTTTTTTTATCTTTTTGGGGCGCGTTCAGGGGGGACGTGTCAGGGGATGGCGCATTGATAAAGATTTCCATTTATGCCTGCAATTGTTTATCATTTCTACTTTAGAGTTCAGAGATGCTAGATGGGGTTTACATAATATCAGCCACTTTTCTGTAGTGCATAGATTGCATTTTTAGAAATGTTGTTGTATGGTGTTGCTCTTTTTATATTTTCCATGATATGTTATAATCTATTTTCTTATCTTTAAGCTTCCAAATATATTTGCTTAATTCTGTTTGTTTCTATATTTTTCCTGCTTGAAAGACTGTTTGTGGTTTGCATATCTGGTTTTAAAAACGGTTAGCCGTGATCCCTATGTATGTTTCTTTATCACTGTCCGTTGTTACTGTAGCTTGGTACACAATATTATTGTAGAGACATTTATTATTCAGAGGGCACTGGTCCTTTTTGTGCAATTACAAGATGTCTTTCGTCACCCTCTTTGGTTGTATTGCTTTTGGTTTTATTGGAAGAATCAATTATATTTTTAAGGTTAGGCATACACGAGTACGATAGCTTGATGGTGTTTTTATTGAATATTTTAGATAGAACATGTTCTTTTTGGAAATGATGTTGTAAGGATCTTAAGAACTCTTTTCCTACGTTAGTTTTTGTTCTTCCATCATATGGAGGGTATACCATATAATCTTTCTTTTCCTGTTTTTCTTATTGCTGTTCGTGTTGTTATCTGGGTTGTATTGTAATTTGTAGTTGTAACCACTTTTATACAGCGCCTCTTGGTATTCGGCTGCTGCACTGTTAAATGCTTTCTCATTGCATGACAGTTTAGACAGTCTTTTGTTTATACCATTAGGTATGGTTTTTAGAATGGAGGGTGGATGGTTACTTTTGATGTCTACGTAGACAGGTGTGTCATTAGGGTTTTTTGTATGGTTTGTATGTATGATCCTTGAGGTCTAATGTTATGTCTAAGTAATTCTAATTTTATATATATATATATATATATATATATATACAGAGAGAGAGAGAGAGAGAGAGAGAGAGAGAGAGAGAGAGAGTGGTGTGTGTGTGTGTGTGTGTGTGTGTGTGTGTGTGTGTGTGTGTGTGGACGAACAGACAGAGAGAACTCAAATCTCAAAACTCAATTCGATCAAGGATTGAGATTTGAGAGAGAGAGAGAGAGAGAGAGAGAGGAGAGAGAGAGAGAGAGAGAGAGACAGACAGACAGACAGACAGACAGACAGACAGACAGACAGACACAGACAGATAGAAACAGAGAGAGACAGAGTTTTGCACCATTTTCTTCAATCGAGATGATTAAGGCAATGCGCGTAGGATAAGGGAAGAAGAAAGTTTTAAGTTTTGTCTGCGCTATTTTTACCTTATCACAATACCCTGATGTGATTAGATTATCTTTTCATCCTGAACATTAAGCATTGAGAGAGCCAGTGATGAAAGAAAGACACCCACAGTAGACAGACATAGCAAAACAGGAAGTGTGTGTGTGTGTGTGTGTGTGTGTGTGTGTGTGTGTGTGTGTGTGTGTGAGAGAGAGAGAGAGAGAGAGAGAGAGAGAGAGAGAGAGAGGGAGAGGGAGAGAACACAGACAGACAGACAAACAAACAGACAGACACAGAGACACAGACAGATAGAGAAGACAGACACGGACAGATAGACAGAGAAAAGACAGACAGGCAGAAGAAAGACAGATACAGAGAGACAGGCAGACAGATACAGAAGACAGACACGGACAGACAGACAGATAGACAGACACAGACAGACAGACACAGAAGACAGACAAGGACAGAGAAACAGAAGACAGACAAGGACAGAGAAACAGAGAGAAAACAGACGGACAGACAGAGGACGGAGACAGAGAGGCGAGGAAAGACAGAGGACAAGTTTTCCTTCACTTTACACCAATCAAAGAAAATGAAAGACCATGGGTGAAGGAAAGGAGGGAAAGTTTGTGCTCTGTCCGTGGTATTGTCGCACTAAAGAAAGCTGTTTTTATCCCATCTCCACCAGCTCTCTTGATCGGATAAGCTTCTCTCATCGTGACGAGCTTCACGACGCCCGATGAACAAAAGAGAAACTAAAGGCAGAAAGAAAGATCAAAATGAGAAAACGATGAATAAAGGAAAGAGATTGATTTCAGTTCGGCATTCAACACAGTTGTCCCTTCGCCGACAAATCAAGGAGCTGATTGATGTTGATGTGAAAATTAGCATGAGCCGCTTGATCACAGACTTCCCGACCAGTAGAATCCAAGCTGTTACCGAGGGGTACCAAGTTTCTGACAATACCATATTAAACTCGGGCACTCCCCAAGGATATATGCTATCTCCCTTACTGTTCACATCGTTCACTTAAGATTTTGGTTTTACTAGCCTATATGTTGCTGTTACCAAGTTCTTTGTTGATACTACCATGGAGGGGCCTCATATGTCCTGGCAATAAAAATTACGTACAGGGAAGAATTTGGAAATATGTCTGATTGGTGTTCTACAAACCATGATGAGCTGGATGTTTCAGAAACCAAGGAAATGATAATTGATTTCTGGAAAAGTAGCAACCGTCCCTGAGAATTGTCTGTCACTGGTCAAGAAATTGAACGGGTCGAATCAGTCGAAGGTCGATCTTCCGAATGAGAACTGGACACAATCGTCTGCGCCACCACATGCACACAAAACTCGGCATTGGACAGTCTGGAGAGTGCCCTGTAGTCAGGGACAAATGACAGCAGAACATATCCTCCACAACTGTCCGACGCATGCTGCATCCCGAAACAAATACGGGCCGACACCGACAGCACTGGAGGCCAAGCTGTACGGCACCCTGGAGGAGCTGTGGCGGGGCGACTGCCTTCATCCAGGACACTGGGCTGGACATCTAATGAGAGGCGAATGAGGAAGAAGAAGTCAAAGGTCTAGGCATGCATATCTCTAACACGTGCAGCTGAACCATCCACACGGACATCATAGCAGCTCGACAGAAAGCACGATGCATTTTCTATGTCAATAATATATTTCCCACCATTATAGCGCAAGTCTGTCAGTAACACGACAGCTTTGACCCCATTCTACCTGTCCATCGTTGAAAGTGTACTCATTTTTCAATAAATGTCTGGTATGAATCCGCCTGAATAAAACACAACCCAAAAAAAAAAAAAATTTTCTAAAATTAAAAAAAAACGTATGAAATTAACCACTTCAAAAACAGAAGAAACAATACTTCAAATGATATCCATAATATGCATATATGACGAGAAGCAATGTCGATCTTCTTTCAAGAACACACACACACACACACACACACACACACACACACACACACACACACACACACACACGTTTTTTCAAAAACAAATGCTGGGAAAGTGGACAACTACCAAACATATGGAAACAGTCAATTGTTGTACCCATTTACAAACAAGGAAAGCCCGAAATGATAAAACCAGCTATAGACCAATTGCGTTAACGTCACATACTTGTAAACTTATGGAGAAAATTATATTAAGGAGACTTAATCATTATTGTGGAAAGTATGAGATTATTCCAATTAATCAGGCAGGCTTTAGAAGAGCTAGATCAACCATTAATCACCTGATAAAACTAACTACTCAAATTAAGCAACAGTTTGCCAGACGAAAACGTGTTCTTGCTACGTTTTTTTTTAACGTCAAAAAAGGCTTACGATCAAGTGTGGCACAATCCACTTCTGACAAAGTTACGAAAAGTTAGTATTGTGGGTAATATGGGTAATATGTTTGATTTTATTTAAAGCTTTCTTTTTAATCGATCAATACAGACAAGGACTGGGAATACTTACTCCAATATTAAATCTCTTCATATGGGCCTTCCTCAGGGATCAGTCATTGCCCTATTTTGTTCAATATTCTGATGTCAAATCGCCTTAGGGGGTTATCGAAAGATGCAGTTTTAGTTCAATATGCCTACGACATATGTCTATGGATGAAAGTATCAATGAAAAGAAAAACTCCAACCAGAGTTCTGAATTACACCAAGAAGTTATGCCAACACGAACTCAATAAAATAAGTAAATACATGACTGAAATTGGTCTTTCATTATCTTTGAAGAAAACCAATATGATGCTTTTCAATTCAGGAAACAACCCTGAAAAACTTTCTGTATTTTGTATCCATGGTTCAGTCGTACGATGCACTCAAACAACTAAGTTGTTGGGTGTTCGTCTTACGTCAAAACTTTCGTGGACCAGCCATAGTGAGCATATACTAACTAAAGCAAGAAAGAGCTTAAACTTCTTAAAAATCGTTACAAAACAAAAGTGGGGACAGGATAGAAAAATACTAATATGACTATCAACATCACTTGTGCGCTCCAAATTGACGTAAGCGCAGGTAGTATATTTAGTGCTCCACAACATTTTCATAACTAAAAACACATAGTGTTGACTGCAAAGCCTATAAACTTTCCCTAGAGTTTCATTTCATGCATCAAATTTAGGAACCTATAAAGAAGCAGGTGTTTTGCCTCTTGATGAGATATCTTTCTGCTGCTGCAAATAATTATGTTTTACGAAGCTCCTCGTTCGAAAATTTCACAGAGGCCGAAGTTTGCAGGAGGTCCGATCTTCATTTTTCAAAAAAGAGTTAAATCCATCCAATTATTAAAATCCATAAACATATTTATTTCGGATACTTAAAAAAAAAAAC
>JADBJO010006171.1:62500-90000 GCA_016801955.1 Conus betulinus
TCCATGACGGCATGATGGCTCGCATAGTGGAAAACGACACTGTGTCTGACTTCTTCCCCGTGTCCAACGGAGTTAACCAAGGATGTGTCCTGGCACCAACCCTGTTCAGCCTCGTGTTCGCCACAATGCTGTTCTCTGCTCTCTCCAGTATCAATGCGGGGATCACAGTCCGCTACAGATATGATGGCTGCTTCTTAGACTTAAGGTACCTGAAGGCCAGAAACAAAAGTTCTTGAGGCCCTTGTGAGAGACTTCCTGTTTGCCGATGACCGTGAACTCGCAGCACTCAACGAACCAGACCTGCAAGAGGTTGCCAGTTGCCTGTCTGCAGCCGCAAAGCCTTTTTTTAAATATATGTTTTTATTCCTCCTCTCTCTTCCCTCTGCTCCACAGTTCCTTCACTCTTTCTTTCCTCCCTCACGCACTCATCCTTTGACATGGATTTAACAAGCAATTTGACATTAGCATGTCCAGTACATGTACCAATATATAAATGTGTAATTAAGAATAATAAGTACAATCTGGTCATTCATCTTTGTGGAAAGCCTTTGGTTTGACGATCAGCCTGCGGAAGACAAAAGTGATGCTCCAGCCAGCGCCCGGCCTCACTCCTCCAGAACCAAAGATCGTGATCGAGGACACAACCCTGAACAATGTTAACAGCTTCACCTACTTTGGAATCTGCTTGTCTTCAACGTGTGGCGTGGATAAAACAAACTGGCAAAAGCAGGAGCTTCCTTTGGCAGGCTTTGGAACAGAGTGTGGGGAGAGCGTGGCATCACTCTAAGTACCAAGCTGGCAGTCTACAGTGCAGTTGTTGTCACCTCGCGGTTCTACGGCTGTGAGACCTGGACACTGTACATGAAACAGCTGAAGACTCTGGATCAGCTCCACCTCCGCTGCCTGCGTAAGATCATGGGCATCTCCTGGGGGACAGGATTTCCTACACAGAAGTGCTTCGCAGAGCAAAGATGCCTGGTATCGAGGCGAATGATCATGAAAGCGCAGTTGGGGTGGGTAGGGCATGTGATTCGAATGAACGACACGCGACTTCCAAAAATGGTTTTCTCTGAGCTGGCAGCTGGAACAAGGAACACTGAGCGGTCACTCAATCGCTGCAAGGACTGCCTGAAAGTATCACTGGCAGCCTATGGCATCCCGCTTCTGGGCTGGGAAACACTTGCCACAGACCGCAGTGCCTGGCGAATTGTTGTCCACAGAGGAGCAAATAGCTTCGAAGAGTAAATAGCTTCGAAGAGAAACGTTTACAGAAATTGGACCAGAAGCGCCAAGCCCGCAAAGAGAAGAGACCTGACCCAATGACAGCTGTCGAAAGCATGTCGCATCTATCTATTTTTTTTTCTCAAAATGAGCCTTCAGCAAAAGCTTGTAGTCTCCAAGGGGGAGACAATCTCCAATGGGGAAGAAAACTCACTAATATATAACTCCTGGTCAGATACCCCCTTGGAGACTATAAGCTTGCTGAAGGCTCATTTTGAGAAGCATTTATTATTTCCCCATTCACCCACTTTAGCACATACTGTTAGTTAGGCAGAATTATCTACCACTGCAGATATGAATACTTATCTCCCCCTATGTCTTCAATCTAATACATAAGAGCAAGCTTTGTTTATAATTGAATATTTCTTGCAACCATTGCAACACCAAGCTGCTCTGTAAGTTGCTGGAAAGGTGCTCCGTTACTTATCCTTGGAATTTATTAGTTTTATATATATATATATATATATATATATATATATATATATATATATATATATAGAGATAGAGAGAGAGAGAGAGAGAGAGAGAGAGAGAGAGAGAGAGAGAGAGAGAGAGAGAGAGAGAGAAAGGAAACACACACGCACTTAATGTCATAACATTTTGTCAAATTTTCGGCCATGCCGCCTTCTTCTGGGGCTTGTTTATTGACAAGGTAAGAACGTCATAAGTCTTGACGCATTTGAACAAAGTTGTCGTAGCTATGACGTCAGTATTTCTGCCATTTAAAAGAAAAAAAAATGAGATTAAGAGATAAAGTTGAGAGATTGAGAAAGAAAAAGAGACGCACACATAAATGCACACACTCACACACACACACACACTCACACACACACACACACACACACACACACACACACACACACACACACACACACATACATGCACGTGTCTCTCTGCCACCGAGACCGCCAGAGAACCCAGTCCCTCTGCCACAGGGACAATTCCATAACAGTATTAACACAAATACACATATACACACACGTGCAGATCACATAAAGAAATCCCACCCAACCACATCATGCCCCACCCCTCCCATAAGTTAACCAAGACTCCCCCATCTCCACTCTGCAAATCAGTGTCCATCGGAATCAAGGCCGTTGAGTCCCAAAGGATAAACTGTCTTTAGTTTATTCTTCCAGAAATCTTCTCTTCTCTGTCTTGCGGTTTTGTTCAGGCTGTGGACCTTTTCCACCACAATGCATCTCATGTTCTTGAGAGAGTGTTCAGGCAAGTTGAAATGATTGTTGGCATGAACACATGTACCTTTGTTCAACTTGATGTTAGACCTGTGCAGATAGAAAGCGATCTTTCAGTGCCAGCCTAGTTTCACCCATGTACTGTGTGCTCTGACAGTTTTTTTGCAGTACAGCATGTAGACGATATTGCTGCTGTCACAGGACAGTCGATGACGGATGGTAAATGTCTCTCCTGTCTGCATCCTACTGAATGTTCTGCTCTCAACTAGATGGTTTTCAAAAAGCACACAGTGTTCAGCTGTACATTTGAAGCATCCAGCATCGATGTCATCTGGAATCGGGAGAGCTGATGGCATGAGCAGATTTCTCAAAGACCGCGATTTTCTTTCGGCTAGTATGGGTGGGAAAGGCATAGCCTTCCATATTTTCTGGCTCGTGTGGAGGATATATATATATATATATATATATATATATATATATATATATATATATATATATATATATATATATATATATAAGTAAAAAAATAAAAGCAGGCACACCAGCCACACACTCTTCATGTCTTTTTTTAAAAAAGCTTTCGCCTTTTATTTAGGCTTTCGTCAGTATCTGCAACACAAACAGTCATGTAAATACACACTCCCACCCACCCCACCACACACACACACGCACAACCAACAAACTACCCACCCACACACACAACCACACACCACACACACACACACACACACACACACACACACACACACACACACACACACACAACATACTATCTTACTACACATATATAAAAAAGCACCCACACACACACACACACACACACACAACATACTATCTTAGGTCACCCGCTCTATCCTTATTTTTACATATATAAAAAAAGCACACACCCCCCCCCACACTCAACTTGGGGTGTGCGTAGGGGAGGGGGACATGAGGAAATCCTTAGATAATCTGACATTCCGCCCTAAAAACTTTCATTTTCTAAATAATTTTTGGAGTTATGGGTTAAAATTACATAGTCACAAGAAACCCGCAAAACATCAGCAATGGCACACAGAAAGTCATAGAAGCTGCCACACAATACAGTAAAGGGCTTAAGCTAAACCATTAGTACAACTCCACTCACATGTTACACAATACAAATTGTCATCCTGAATAATAATATACCTATATCACTTTAAGAATGTTATATTAGAAACTACCAATAAAACGGAGCTGAAACATATCATCAGTGTTAAAAGCTTACCAATATCTCTTGTTTCCCATTGCACACTGGTGCTGAAGATAACCATCCACTGCTTATTCCATTGTTGTGAGCTAAAAACAAGGTTTATTTTGTAAAAACACAGTTCACTACAACCCATCTTCTATTTAGCCCACACTTTAATCAGGTAAAGGAACATACGAACACATACTCTCTCTCTCTCTCTCTCTCTCTCTCTCTCTCTCTCTCTCTCTCTCTCTCTCTCTCTCTCTCTCTCTCTCTCTCTCTCTCTCTCTCTCTCCTCCCCCGACCCACACACCCACTCACACTCTCTCTCTCTCTCACACACACACACACACACACACACACACACACACACACACACACACACACACACACACACACACACACACCACACATACCCACACACACATACTCACCCACACCTCACCCCACACTCCACACACAAAAACTCATTCACCTTCACCACATCCAATTAACCCTAACTGGGATCATGGCTGGAAGAGAAGGGAAAAGGGCAAGTGAGGAAGGAAGGAACAACAGGGAGGGGGGGGGGGGGGGGGGGGGGGGGGGGGGGACGTACCTCAAACCAACAGTAATTAAGAAAACATTCGTTGGTACTTTTAAAAAAAAAAAAGGGGGGGGGGGGGGGGGGGGGAATTTTAGGAAATTTTAGAATTACAGTAAGCACTAAATATCATCACTGTTCTAATATTAATTTAAAATATTTTTGAAAAAAAAAAAAAAAAAAAAAAAAAGGGGAAATCGTATACATCCCATCTAGAGTCATCTTAGATTTTTTATATTATAATACACTCTATCATACTTCCCCCTCCTCCGTAGTTTCTAATATAACATTCTTAAAGTGATATAGGTATAGTATTATTCAGGATGACATTTGTATTGTGTAACATGTGAGTGGAGTTGTACTAATGGTTTACCTTAAGCCCTTTACTGTTATTGTGTGGCAGCTTCTATGACTTTCTGTGTGCCATTGCTGATGTTTTGCGGGTTCTTGTGACTATGTAATTTTAACCCATAACTCCAAAAATTATTTAGAAACATGAAAGTTTTTTAGGGCAGAATGTCAGATTATCTAAGGATTTCCTCATGTCCCCCTCCCCTACGCACACCCCAAGTTGGCGTGTGTGTGTGTGTGTGTGTGTGTGGGGGGGGGGTGTGCTTTTTTATATATGTAAAAATAAGGATAGAGCGGGTGATCTAAGATAGTATGTTGTGTGTGTGTGTGTGTGTGTGTGGGGGGGGGGGGGGGGGGGGGGTGTGCTTTTTTATATATGTAAAAATAAGGATAGAGCGGGCGACCTAAGATAGTATGTGTGTGTGTGTGTGTGTGTGTGTGTGTGTGTGTGTGTGTGGTGTTGTGTGTGTGGTGTGTGTGTGGGTGGGTAGTTTGTTGGTTGTTGTGCGTGTGTGTGTGGTTGGGTGGGGTGGGAGTGTGTATTTACATGACTGTTTGTGTTGCAGATACTGACGAAGCCTAAATAAAAGGCGAAAGCTTTTTTAAAAAGACATGAAGAGTGTGTGGCTGGTGTGCCTGCTTTTATTTTTTACTTGTTGACTGGCCAGTTTCTGGATCAGCAGTGCACCCACACATCATTGAGCGGTGACCAGCGTGTTCCAGGGTTTTACCTTTATTATATATATATATATATATATATATATATATATATATATATATATATATATGTATATGTGTGTGTGTGTGTGTGTGTGTGTGTGTGTGTGTGTGTGTGTAATCTTTTACACCTCTCCCACGTATATCCCCATTATTCTGCTCGCATACACAGCTCACCCCTATCATCTCCGACGACAGCAAGAGCAACAACAACAACAACAACAATACACCCCATATCAGCCACCTCTCCCTATCTGATATTGTAACAGCAGGAACAAGAAAAAAAATTAGCCTTTTTGGCTCACGTGTGAATGAACGCACACTACACACCACGTGAATTATGGGAAAGAAGGATAAAGAGCGGAGAGACAGGATGAGGGTGCAAATGAGAGGGGACGGGGAGACGGGGAGGGGGGAAGGGGAGCGATGGGAATAAAACATGCAGACTGCGTGCGCATGACAAGAAAAAAAAAATGCCAGAGCATTCTAACAGCCCAAGAATGCCGAAAGGGCAGGTTGATGCCAGAATGTCTTGGGCAGATGGATGGGTGTGGGCAACACGAGAGGCAGGATCAGAGGCGAAGGGGTGAAAAGTAGTGTGTGAAGGGGGCGGGGGGGGGGGGGGGGGGGGGGGGGGGGAGGAGGGGGGAGGGGTTGACTCACATTGAATCCATGCACGTGTGAAACATTTTGCAAAACTGACAAAGAAAAAGGAGCGGTGAGCTGCAAGCTCTACATGTCGGCTTCATTGCGCAATGTTCTCACGTGCTTACTTCTTTGTCGTCGACCAGTGACGACTGATTTGTTTTCGGTCGATCTTGCATCCCTCTTTAAACGATCCCCACCTTTCGTGCAACACGTTGATTTTATTTTGGCCAGTAGGCTTATGATGTATTTTGTAGGATCCTTTTTCTGATGATCTGTGGAATGCGTCCTTTTGTGGAATGCGTCCTTTTGTGGAATGTGTCCTTTTGTGGATGCGTCCTTTTCCCACAATGACACTTTGAAAAAAATAAAGCAATCAACTTTTCTTAAACAGTATTTGATATATCACACACACACACACACGCGCGCGCGCGCGCGCACGCACGCACACACACACACACACACACACACACACACACACACACACACATATATATATATATATATATATATATATATATATATATATAGAGAGAGAGAGAGAGAGAGAGAGAGAGAGAGAGAGAGAGAGAGAGAGAGAGAGAGAGAGATCTACTTTCTGTAAATCATTTTTATTAATCTAGACTTGACAAGGTGCACTTTCATTGTGGTAGGATTTGTATTAGACATCATCATTTCATTGATTTCTTTATCATGTTATTAGGCAAAAGTATTGTCTGATCATAGCGTGCTTCGTGTGCACGAGCATCCAGGTGGCAGCATTACACAGATTCACCTTACAGTACACCACAGTAGATACAATAACACAGATTCATCTTACAATACACAACAGTAAATACAATTACACATATTCATCTTACAATACACAACAGTAAATACAATTACACGTATTCACCTTACAATCCACAACAGTAATACAATTACACATATTCACCTTACAATGCACCACATTGAATACAATTACACAGATTCACCTTACAGAACACCACGGTAAATACAATTACACAGATTCACCTTACAGTACACCACGGTAAATACAATTACACAGATTCACCTTACAGAACACCACGGTAAATACAATTACACAGATTCACCTTACAGAACACCACGGTAAATACAATTACACAGATTCACCTTACAGAACACCACAGTAAATACAATTACACAGATTCACCTTACAATACACTACAGTAAATACAAAGTAAGTGCACGTGTAAACCGGTGTTCCTTAAAATCCTTCTGGACAATACCTACACTGTATAACATACGGAACGACCAGTCTCGCCATTGTCTCTCTGACCTCATTTACAGAAGAAAGGGAGACAAGAGCTATGGAGACTGTGGGGTCACGATCTGCGAGAGAAGAAGAAGAAGAAGAAGAAGAAGAAGAAGAAGAGGAGGAGGAGGAGGAGGAGGGAGGAGAGAGAGAGAGAGAGAGAGAGAGAGAGAGAGAGAGAGAGAGAGAGAGAGAGAGAGTCCACATAAGAGTTTGGCGAAAAAAAACAAGACGACGACCATCGCCGCAGCGAACTAGCTAGCGCCCCCCTACGGGAAACAATCAGCGCCACCGAATAGGAGGGGGAGAGAACTCACGCAGTCTCGGTGACGCGCGCACACCTCTTCGCCTCTCCACGGCGCAATAGGGAATCCGAATTTCCGAGTACCAGCAGGTCTGCCTCTGACACCCGCTTTTCGGAGTCGGTTGTATATAAAGTGATGCTTCGGCCATTGTCGGTCTTGAACCTGATCTGAACTCACCTCGCATGCTTCTGGGGGCCTGAGAGTTCAATTCCTCGTCCTCTCTTCTTCCGCTTGTTAGCCTCGACTCGGTTGCGTTGCCGCTGCTACTGCTGCTACAACTGCTACTGCTCCAAGTCCGACCACTGTTTTTTTTTTTCCTTTTCATTTCGAACTCAAACGAGGTGAGCTTCTGTTGTTGGTCCGGGAAGGTTTGTTTCAGTGTCTCAAAAGGTAGTTTTTTTGTTGTTTTTTTTCGTCTATCACTCTGTGTGTGTGTGTGTGTGTGTGTGTGTGTGTGTGTGTGTGTGTGTGTGTGTGATTCTCTTCCTGTTTCTTTATGTTTCAATATTTCACCCTCTCCCCCCCCCCCCCCTCTCTCTCTCTCTCTCTCTCTCTGTGTCTCTCTCGGTCTCTCTGTCTCTTTCTGTCTGTCTCTCTGTCTCTTTCTGTCTGTCTCTCTGTCTCTGTCTCTCTCTCTCTCTCTCTCTCTCTCTCTCTCTCTCTCTCTCTCTCTCTCTCTCTCTCTCTCTCTTCTCTTCTTTCCTGACTGTGTCTCTTTTCTTTTTCCTGTATATCTCTCTGTCTCTGCTTGTCTGTCTGTCTTTCTGTCTATTTGTTTTTCTCTCTCACGCATGCATGCATGCACTTACGCGCACACGCACGCACACACACACACACACACACACACACACACACACACACACACACACACACACACACACACCACACACACACACACATCACAACACAACATACAAACACATACACACGCACACACATTAATCAATGGGTCGGTGAGAAGTTAAACACATACACCTAAATGCCCACTCCTCCTCCTCCTCCTCCTCCCCCTCCTCCTTCTTCTTTTTCTTCTTCTTCTTTCTTCTTCTTCTGTCTGCTTGTCTGTCTATCTATGTCTGTCTGTACATGATCTGTTCGTGAAATTTGTGTTTAATTGTATTGTCGATCTCCAAACCCCGCCCCACTCTTATTCCACCTCGCCCCACCCCCCTTTCTATTTATGTGACAAGACCAGTTTAGTAATTACAACACACGTTATATCTTAAATTGACGAAAGTGTCTCTCGTTTTCAGAATTCGTATTAATTTTCACCGATTGTTTCCGTTTTTGAATTTCATTTCATTGTAAAAAAAAAAGCAAAAAAAAAAAAAAAAAGGGGGGTATTAAAACTTTCTCTGATGCATTTGGTTTTCTTTCAGATTCGTTTCATTCCATTCTTCCTTCTCCTCTACTCTACTTCCTTTCTCTTTTTCTTGTTCTCCTTTCTGTGTTACTCTTCTCCTTCTCCTTTTTCTTCTGGCTTCTCTTTCTTCTTCTTCTTCTTCTTCTTCTTCTTCTTCTCTTTTTCCCAACTTTTCTTATCAGAACCGATGTATTTCTTTCTTGCGTACTTTCTTTTCCTGTGTACTTCCCCTTTTCCGTTCTCCTTATTATATTCTCTTCTTTTCGTTTCCGGGTCTTTTTGTTTTATTATTTCTTTCTTTCTTTCTACGTACGCAGGCTGATACTCCTGCGGACACTGCCTGTATAGACAGGCAGTGACTTTTGTGTGTACGACCGTTTTTTTTTTTTAAATCCCGCCATTAAGTTTTTTTTTTTTTTTAAATTAATATTATTTTATGCCTTTTCTTTCCCTTTTTTCTTCATACCTTTATTGTTTCCTTTTTCTCTACGTTCTTCTCCATTCTTTTCATCCTTTAATCTCTCTTCCTCCTCATTTTTTTTTTTTTTTTTGAATTCCGTTGTTTTTCTGTCGCTGTTCTCTTCCTGTTTTCTGATGATGGTTTTCTTTCGTGTTATTCTGTCTCTTTTCTCGTTAAGAGCAGTTCGTAACATTTTCTCCCTTTTTTTTTTTTTTTTTTTTTTTTTTTTTTTTTTTTTTTTTTGCTTTTGCTTTGTTCTGGTTTTGCTCCTACTGTGCTCATAATTACTATGACAAAAAATTGCCATTGTGAAATATCCTTTTTGCGGATTTATGGAGGTGGGGTGAAGGTATAACGATGGGAGAAGATGCGAAGAGAAGGGGTAATATTACCCCGTTTAACGTTGTCGAGACCCTTCCGTACGAGGTCGTTTTTAGTTCCCCACTTTTGTACCGGGTGTCGAGGATGAAAAATCTCTCTCTCTCTCTCTCTCTCTCTCTCTCTCTCTCTCTCTCTCTCTCTCTCTCTCTCTCTCTCTCTCTCTGTTTGTGTCTGTCTGTCTGTCTGTCGTCTGTCTATGTCTATGTCTGTCTGTCTGTCTGTCTGTCTGTCTGTCTCTCTCTCTCTCTCTCTCTCTCTCTCTCTCTCTCTCTCTCTCTCTGTATATCTGCATAGTCTCGTCTCAACGAAATTAGAAGCTGAGATATCTTTTTTTTTTTTCTTTCTTTCTTTTGTTTCTTGTCTACTTCCTCGGTCTACTTTTCTGTCTGTCTGCACCAACTATCTGGACCATTACGTAGAAAACCATTGGGTGAAAAAACTTTTTTTTTAACTTTATCTGTTTTCTACATTTTTACTTAGTTTCTTTCTCCTTCGTTTTTTTCCCCCTGTCTCTGTCTTTCTCTCCTTGTTTCCGTCTTTATATCTGTCTTTTTTTCTATTCATGAAATTAAGGGCTGGGTGTACTTCATTCTGTTTCTTTTTTCCTCCTAGTCTTGTTTGTCTTCTTAACTTTTCTTTCTTCGATTGTTTCCTTTCTTTCTTTCTGTGTTTTTTCTGTTTTTTTTTTTCTGTTTCAGCTTTCTTTGTTTCTTTTTGTTTTGTTTCCTTTTGTTTGCTTGCAATTCTTTCTTTCTCTTTCATTCTTTTTATCTTTCTCTTTGGATCATGTAGAAGTTCATTGGCCGTCTTACAGAAAATACGATTGGTAGATTGATTAAATGATGGACTAGTCGATTGATCTGTATAGTTTGTTCAGTCTTCTAGTATCCAGTGTGTTTATTAGCAGTATATATATATATATATATATGTGTGTGTGTGTGTATATATATATATATATATATATATATATATATATATATATATATGTGTGTGTGTGTGTGTGTGTGTGTGTGTGTGTGTGTGTGTGTATATATATATATATATATATATATATATATAAACATCCAAACAAAAAGAAGAAAACAACAATCCCGTAAAATCTTTCCCAATATTTCGACCTTCTGGCCTTCCTCAAGGGAATTTAATCATATATAAAAAGAAAGACAAATGGAAACTGGTTGGGGAAGGCAGGGATGCGATGTTGGTACACCAAACGATAAAATGATATTGATGCCAATGTCTTCAAAGACCACGAAAAAACGAGTAGCAATATAATGGAAGTCATTTGGGGCTAAAGGAGTTTGGAAATACGAGCAATATTACCTTGGAACGGCTGTTTCCTTTGATTGTTAATGCCATTGCTTCCTGTCTTCTGTTGAAATCATCGTCGGCGTCGTCGTCGTCGTCATCATCATCATCATCATCAAATCATCATCGTCTTCATCATCGTCGTCGTTGTCGTCGACGTCGTCATCATCATCATCATCGTCGTCGTCGTCGTCGTTATCGTCACCGGTCTTATCTGTATGCGGCTTTAATCTGTTCAGAATAAATTACAGTATTACTTTGCTCATCACCATCGTCGTCGTCATCGTCGTCGTCATCATCATCATCATCATCATCATCATCATCATCATCATCATCATCATCATCATCAGCCGTATCTGCTTGCGGCTGTTCAGAATAAGTTACTGCACTATTTTGCCTGCATGACTGATCAATCAACTAGTGCCATAGTTGCAGCAGTGTTGGAGAGGCCCTATACAGGGAAGTGATCAATCAACTAGTGCCATAGTTGCAGCAGTGTTGGAGAGACCCTCTATAGGGAAGGGATCAATCAACTAGTGCCATAGTTGCTGCAGTGTTGGAGAGGCCCTGTACAGGGAACGGCGACGATTAGTGCTCGAGTCCATAGCGTTGGCCCCCACTCCACTGTTTCAGATTTTTTCTTTTCAAATGGCAGTTACAATACATTTATTGTTCAGAGCGTTGCAGGGATGTTATTGATACCTGTAGTTTCCTTCAGTGAAGTGGCTCCACCACACCTTTGACCTCTACACGGACTATTAGAAAGTCAACCTCATTTGGTGAACCCTGAACGGCTGGCTCACGTGGGTGTCCTTTGCTCTTTTCATTGTAAAGCCGAGACCAGTGTTTAGTCCATCTGTTCATGAATATTAAGAAGTTGAAGCACCCACATTCGCCAAACATGAACAAACAAATCACTAGACAAAACACGACACACTTCGACCTCTTAAAGTCTTCTTCAGGCAAGATAAACAGCACTCAAAACAACGCAAACGAAGAATCACCATCTTGCGCCGAATTGGATGAGATAAGTGATTGCTCGTTCTTCATTTGCGTTGTCTTGACTGTCGTTTGTCCTGCCTGACGAAAACCTAAGAGGTTGAAACGCGTCGTGTTTTGTCTTGTGATTCGTTTGTTCATGTTTGGCGGGTGTATTATATCAACTTTTTAAGATTGAATGAGATTTTCCGCCTGCAGTCGCCTCAGCTCACTTTGCCACCATCTGTTCCTGATTTCTTTGTCCTGTGTCAGACACTTTGCCGGCTTTGTCCTGGTTGTTCCTGATTTCTTTGTCCTGTGTCAGACGGTTGCCGGCTTTGTCCTGGCTGTTCCTGATTTTTCTTTGTCTTTGTGTGTCAGACGGTTGCCGGCTTTGTCCTGGCTGTTCCTGATTTCTTTGTCCTGTGTCAGACGGTTGCCGGCTTTGTCCTGGCTGTTCCTGATTTCTTTGTCCTGTGCCAGACTGTTGCCGGCTTTGTCCTGGCTGTTCCTGATTTCTTGTCCTGTGTCTGACTGTTGCCGGCTTTGTCCTGGCTGTTCCTGATTTCTTTGTCCTGTGTCAGATGGTTGCCTGCTTGTCCTGACTGTTCCTGATTTCTTTGTCCTGTGTCAGACGGTTCCGGCTTTGTCCTGACTAGCGCTGACTAGACTGTGCTTTTGATTGGTCAAGTCTCTTCACCTATCACCTATCGCCTATTACCTATTACCTATCGCCTGTCACCTAGCCCATAGTCTTGAAGTCTGTTGGGACGCCACAGAAGACTTTGCAGCCAGTTTTCTCCGCTCCTTCAAACAATAATGCTTTTACAGTATCAAAAGCTTTCTTTGCATAGTTGTCGCTTGAGATGAAGTAAATGTCATTGTTCTGTAATTCTGTCCAGGTTTCCTTGTATTCTTCATAGATTCCCTGCTCTTAAAACCAGCACCGTGTTTCTTCTTGAGCGGTTTGAACTATTTTTGTGATGTCACACATTGCTAAGTCATTACTGTAATGACGGAGGACTTGCTAACTTGTGCGTGGTTTCCAGAACTACTGATTTGTTCCACACATCTTCAAGATATTACGTGAGATCGATGGCCTCGATTTTCTTCAGCTCATTTCAAACACCTCTGATGCCGTTGAGTCACTTCTTGCTTGAAATTGTGCGAGAGGGCATCGAGGTCTTCCTCAAGCAGTAGTTTAGGCGGGAGTTGTCCTCTGATGACTACGTGGAACTGTTCAGCGATAACGCGATCTGTCAGACTGTGAAGATAGCATTTCAAATTGCTGTTTTTCTCTCTACAAAATACCAGTCGCCATTGTGAATGTTTAATTTATGTAGATTATTTCAGACTGGGAGGACATTACACATTAAAGGAAGCAAATGCACACAATTTCTTTGCAGACGGTTGCAGTGCTGGATGTTGAAAGGGTTCATTGCATAATAAATCTAAAAGAAAAGTTACTCTGCCTCCGAGCGAAAGAACGAACAAAACAAATTACACGACAAACACGACGCGTTTCGATCTCTTTGGTCTTCTTCTTGTGAGACAAAAAAAAACAAAAAAAAACAAACAAAAACAAACAAACAAACAAAAAATCAGGACAAAATGAAAACAAAGAACGAAATATCACATAGGCCTACCTCCTCAAACTGGGCGTAACATGGATATGAAATGCACACGATGCTTTATAACGGTACAATTTGCATGGCTTGTATAACGGTACAATTTATATGGCTTGTATAACGGTACAATTTATATGGCTTGTATAACAGTGCAAGTCATAGTTTCATATAAAGCAGTTACCTTCTTTTTGTTCCTCACAAACATGTTTGTTAAGAACCGGTTCTTTTTTTTTTTTCAGTCTTTCACATCCCACAAAAAACGCGCAAAGGAGTAAGCGTTTTAAATTAAGAATCTTGAATCATTTAGACATGCCTTTCAAACAGCTTTAGCTTTACCGCCCCAAGTCGCGCCTCAACGGTTTGAAGAGCAACCTTCTCTATCGGATTTCACAATTGTCAGTATGGACATGAATCAAACTCAAAAAGTCTTTTCGGAACGGATGTCGCGTGAATAAATCTGAGTCGACATAGGACTTTTACATTCCTTGAAGAAGATGGGGCTGAGGCACCATGTCTCTAAAGGACTCGGCGACCTCCTCGGTTCAATCCATGGCATTCCAGCCGCCTTCCGTGCAGTCAGAATCCATGCATCTGCTCCATGTCTGCCTTGGTTCTCACACTTTCTTTTATCGTCGTGCTCAGTCTGACCCTATTCCAATGTAAATCACTAAAGAGCAAGTGCCCGTCCTCACCCGCCGGGGTGTGGAATCTGTGGTGGGTGTGACTATGGCACTTCGCACCGGCCTAGAGCGGGATTAAGGATACTGGGGAAAGAAATGTGCAACGTGCTTAATATATGATGAAGTCTGTCTGTATGTGAATCTTTTGCCGTCAGCTCCTACAAAGTGAAATGACAGCAACGGAGCATTTATTTCTAAAGGTAACCAGGCCATACAGAATCATTCACTTTGAATGCGGAATGTTTCGTTCCCGGAATTGCAAAGTTAATAATGATATTTTTTTTTTGCTGATATTAGAAACAAGCTACACATTAGATATAACCGGACTGTTTCCCCCCTGTCATTTTATAACATCTCTCTGTCGAAGAAAGTACTTTGAAAAATCTCTTGGCTGCCTATGACTAAAGTGCTGCATGCCTTCTACAACACACTGACCCACACACATTTTAACAAATGTATACGGAAATACCAACACCCACATCTTTCAGGCCATCTTGACTTTCCATTTTGAAATATATCTACATTGTTTTATATTGGAAGACCTCGATATTCACTAGATACATTTAATCATCCAAAGCATCCACACATGATTCATTTGTGTCAACAAGGAGACGAAGAAAAGGCAAAACAATACAGACATCGTTTTTGGCTCTTTTCCGAAATTTCAATAGGTCTGTCGGTTAGACTGATTAGACTATTAGACTTTTCAAATTCATTTGCATTTTCATATGTTTATGTTTCTATAACAGAAATGGGAATCTTCTGATTATCAACCAATCAGGGATTAGAAACACCAATAACATGCAATGGCGGTACGTATGATCATAGATTTATAGATGTTTAATGCTAGTGATAGCAATGCCGTAAGCTGTTTCTGTGTGTTTGTCTCTGTTGCTGGTTTCTTACGGATATTAACATTATTATATATTTGCTACAAAGTTTTAAATTATACTATACTAGTTAGTGCACTGATTTCTTTAATAAATCTTAGATGTTAAACCTTATCCAATGTCTTTATAGCCTTCATACGTGGTGTTATTTCTTCTTATTAAAAAAAATTAAAAGACATGTTCCACGGGACGTGCGTGGCGTAACACAAAACTACATTTTCAATTGACAAAATATACATGAATGAACGAAATTCCTTTAAACAATGCCTTACGTTTTTGGCACATGATATTGATAGATAGATAGATAGATAGATAGATAGATAGATAGATAGATAGATAGATAGATAGAGAGAGAGAGAGAGAGAGAGAGAGAGACAGACAGACAGACAGACAGACAGACAGACAGACAGACAGACAGATGGATGGATGGGATGATGGATGGATGGATGAATGAATGAAGAGAGACAGACGGACAGACAGACAGGCAGGCAGGCATGCAGGCAGACATACAGAGGCAGACACAGAGCTACAAACGGACAGAAAAATTGATAGACTAACTGATAGATGGCTATCAACGTACTTCAAGAAATCCCGTGAAAAAAAAAAATTAAAATTAAAAAAAAATAACACCACCACCGCCCAATCCACTCCGCAAGCCAGAATGTCTCAGAGGTTGACGAAAGAGGCATACGATTAGAAACAGCATTGGAACCTGGCCGTGATGCCTTCCGTCTCTGTAGAAAGGGTCAGTGACCGGGCCAGTGACAACACGTCAGTCTAGCAGACAGACCTATTGAAAGGAAAGTGGAATCCAACAGGATCTGTTCTCCACTGAGGGGGTTCCCTCGGAGTTGAGACTGGTTCTGACTCCATCCAAATAGTCCTTCAAAGAGATTATAAACCGAGGTTCCGTGTGCGAACGCACCCATAACATCTTGCGCACACTTTAAATCGTTTTTCACCAACTTCGGAAGAGAAGGCCAGTTTGGCCGTTGGTATGGATGACACGTTACGCATAGCATGCACCCTGCTTTAGAAATTGAAAGGATGAAGGAAGTCAGGAAATTGAGTGGATGATGACATTGACTGGATGACACGAGAAACGACTGAATGTAGCGCCGGCAAGCAACTCTTAAGTCGGCACTGCCCAGGTAGGCAGCCCGTTACGTACACGAGAGTGTGGATTGTCAGCGCCCAGAATCTTAGGCAAGGCGCTTGAAAATGCTATGTTATTATTATTATTATTATTATCATTATTATTATTATTATTACATTATTAACACATTATTATGATTGTCATTACTATCACCATTATTATCATTATCATTATTAAGATTATTATTATTATTATTATTATTTATTATTAATATTACCATTATCATTATCATTATTCTTCAAGTTCCTCCACAAGCGGAGAGCTGCAGGACCAGCAAGGCAGACATGTTTCGCTCCATGAAGGGCTCATCAGGGCTGCTACAGGACTCAGGTTACCTGCTGATGGGAAGCAATTCCACGTAAAACGACAGGAATCTCCTTGAAAACCGGTAGATACCACTGTCTATATGAAAAATGTCTCCTGAAAAAAATAAACAAACACCAGCGCTCGTTGAGGCAGTAGGCAGTATTTTGCTTATAAACTTATCATCGTATTCCAGGTCAAAAGTCGAAACTGTAATGGACGACAGAACGGAAAGACATTATTCAAAATATGTCGAGATTGTGTGAAGAGGATTTTATCATTCCCTGGGGATAGTCTCCCGTCTGGCTGCTTTCCTCTGCTTACAGTAGGTCCTGGATACGGACGGGGAAGAAGACACTTAAACTACGTGCTGTCGTCTGTTTGTTTAACAGACTAGGGTTTCGTAGTATTAAAGCCTCAACTTGTATCTATATAACGGTTATAAGATGAAAATGGACTGCTAACGAGATGACCATCAAGGGAGATAACTATATCATGACATGCGCCTTCTGTGTTAATGCTCGGAAGCACACTTACATAAGCTAGCCATTAGCGCTGGAAAGTTTAATGCCTGGACACAACAGTTATAGTGATAAGCTGGTAGTGCTGCACGTGTATTGAATTCTCCCCATGTCCGACCCAGGCTGGCTTTGTACTATTATCTTCCCTTTGGCAAAGTTTGTATAACTGGGACCTGTTACGATGAAGGTACACAGATTCTTGTGTCTGATATCAAACAATGAATACTTTCAGCAGCTGTCTGCGATGTAAGTCACAATCTCTGCAAGGCTTGGCTGTATTGATGACTATTCATCTGAGTGTGAACCTTCAATTTCGGGGGTGGGGAAGGGGGCTGCTGAGGGGGGCTGGGGGGGGGGGGGGGGGGGGGGGGGTAGTCAGTCCCCTGTTTTTCCATGGATGCCTCAAAGATCCTAAAATCCGTGGCAGCAGACCTGCATGCTATGGATTTCTGTCAAGATATTAATTTAACGTATTGTGAAAAGAATTGCTCTGTGCACCCTCTTATCTATGGACTTATCTTGTTCTGTGTCTATGGAATGAGCGAGGTGTCGGTCACTTCATTTTTTTCCTTAAGGTAAACGTTTTCTTTCTACTTTCTTGTTTTAAAATTCAATACGCACCTAATAATAGCCCTTTCTTTCAATTATTTCTACCAGTATGAAAATGTTGCGACCTAAATTAATCTAAATTTCGTGTCGTTCATAAGAGCAGATCTGGGTACTGAGTTGCGTGAGGATTTTTGTTCCCCTCTTGCATGTACTGTTTCTTAATCTGTCAGGTTATAATTGTTGTCGATTACTGCTGGAATATACGATTTTTCTTTAGGTATTCCGTTGTACTTTGTGGAAATTCAGAGACAAAACAGTTTGTCGAAATTCAAAGAAGAAGAGTTTGTCGAAATTCAGAGACAAAGACACTTTGGACACCATAACTATATTTTATTGAGAAAGTATGACAAAGAGTGAGCCACCTAGACAAAGCCTTACACTTACAGTCCATCCACTCAACATGGCATTTTTTTTCATGTGCATGCAAGCTGCACAAACCGAATGACACTAAAGATTGGATATAGGTCGCATTCGGTGTGACTGCACAGTGTCCACAAAACGTCATCATCAACGTAACCAGCCCATGTACGTGCATTCTATTTCACACGTTGCCCCGTAGAACCGAGGCGAACCGACACACTGACACATAGAACTGACAGGCAGGGAAGTAAACTATCAACACACAGACACACAGTTAACATAAGAAAAAACAAGTTTCTCATCCATAAGTAAATAAATATCGACGCAGCGAAAGCGTTGAAAGTGCAACGTAGCCACCTTTGTATCAACTGCCGCGGAGTGGGACTTTCAAAAGCAACCGGTAAGTACATGAGATATGAAGGGATATCAAGAGGCATGCCCCCATTCCCTCTGAAACCCCCATCATCCCAGCCTTTATCTCCACCCCACCATTACCACTCCTCTACCCCCCTCACCCCCCCCCCCCCCCCCCCCCAAAAAAAAAAAAAAAAATTAATAAATAAACCAGCCGCCGTGGCGAAGTGGTTAGCATCGCGGACTCCCGGCTGGGAAGTCGTGGGTTCGAATCCCATCAGAGTCATGTGGGTTTTTTCTGCCAGACCGGCTTCTACCCAGAGTTGATTTTGCTGCGGACTCAGTTAGGAAGACTGGGACCACACAGTCGAGGTTCATCCACTTAATGGATGCGATTCTGAGAGTGTTGATCAAATTTCCTGCAGGTGCCTGTATCTCTCGGGCCTGGTTGACGCCGGGATATATTATGAAAGGAAACGTAGAGTACAGCCCTGTCATGTAGTCTCAGACCGGAATGGAAATCCGTAGCATCATCTTAATCATCCTCATTCTCATTGATCAGCATAAAAAAATGTCTCAAATTCTGTGGCCCTTCATGCCCTGCTCTCGTGATGACCTCAACTTCGATGTCCTCTCCACGTCTTTGGTCTTGGTTTGGTTCCGTCAGTGTCACTGGTATCGGCGAGTCCATGGGGACTGTCGTTGGATGGACGTAATGGCGCCCTCCGGAGGGAGAGCTCACTCACGCCGACTCCGCGACTAAGCAATTATTGTCGTCAGTAGGGGGCTTATTAGGTGGTGTCCTGCGTATGTTAGATCAGAACAGGCGCCACTGAACACCGCCGAAGTGACTCGGCAGCAGTGCAGTGTCTCCTCCGGTGGGGTTGCCTCTTGACGACTTGACATTGACTGCTCCCTGGGGTGCCGCAGCCGGAGCTGCGACGGGGCCTACCTGGCTGTGACTGTGGACAGGTTGTCGGAATGAGCGGCCTGGGTGCACAGCCTGGGACAGAAAAAAAAAAAAAAAAATCTTTTAAGTGGCCTCATGATTACCAAACACACATTCAGGCTTCAGGGTCAGCGCGGCACTACTGTGGCACAGTACGCTGTGGCCTAACGGATCCTTGGTAATAACAGAGCTCTAACAAAACGGATCTGCCACATATCAGATGCACGGCGGTAACTGACCTGAAAATATGCCGGGCCTGTTACTCCTCCTGTGTGTGTTATGTTCAAACCAGGGCTTGTTACTCAAGTGTGTGTTGTGTTCAAACCAGGGCCTGTTACATATGTGCGTGTTGTGTTCAAACCAGGGTGCAGATCAGGTTTATACTGTAGTGTCTAGGATTCAAGTCCAGTCGACCACACTGTGCCTTGTGATGTTGATCGTCAAACATTTGCGGAGAAAAAGAAGTCACATCTTCAAGAAACGTCACATCTGGTAAAAGGTCACACCCTGAAGACCAACAACGCACACAAACAACACACACCGACCTAAATGATAACTAAGCTATCATGTATCCCTACGACGAAAATGAACAGGCTGCACTGAGAATGCCAACAATCCAACTTAACTTTTAGACTCTAGATCAGAAAAGTAAAAACGCTGAAGAAAGAGTCAGTCGTGACAAAATACACGAAAAGGTTTTATGGGTAAACAGACATCACAGAAAAGAGACCCAGTGTCGATTATGGGCATTGCCAACAATTTCCTTACTTAAGGATACAGTCCTTACTTACAGTCCATCCACTCAACATGGGCATTTTTTTCATGTGCATGCAAGCTGCACAAACCGAATGACACTAAAGATTGGATATAGGTCGCATTCGGTGTGACTGCACAGTGTCCACAAAACGTCATCATCAACGTAACCAGCCCATGTACCGTGCATTCTATTTCACACGTTGCCCCGTAGAACCGAGGCGAACCGACACACTGACACATAGAGCTGACAGGCAGGGAAGTAAACTATCAACACACACAGACACACAGTTAACATAAGAAAAAACAAGTTTCTCATCCATAAGTAAATAAATATCGACGCAGCGAAAGCGTTGAAAGTGCAACGTAGCCACCTTTGTATCAACTGCCGCGGAGTGGGACTTTCAAAAGCAACCGGTAAGTACATGAGATATGAAGGGATATCAAGAGGCATGCCCCCATTCCCTCTGAACCCCCTCATCCCAGCCTTTATCTCCACCCCACCATTACCACTCCTCTACCCCCCTCACCCCCCCCCCCCCCCCCCCCCCCCCCCCTGGTTTATACCACAACAGCAAGCATATCATAACTGTCACCAGCGAAAAAACAAAACAAAACAAAACAAAAACATTCAAAACTGTTCAGGACAGAGACGGGTCAATAGTCCGTAACAGCATGTAAACAGGAAGTGTCAGTTGAGAACAACAAGCAAGGGAAATCTTTAAAAGAAATGTTTCTGGTTCCACAAGACAGTCTGGACAAACAGGTTACGGGACAAAACCTCTTTCCATCTTCTCCAGGTACAACTAACAACATTCAAGACAATGAAAACGAAGAACCAGCAATTACTTGTGCGAACTATCTTCTCATATTCGGCACAAAAACAAACAAACAAAGAAAAAAAAAAGGGTTAGTCTCTCTCTCTCTCTCTCTCTCTCTCTCTCTCTCTCTCTCTCTCTCTCTCTCTCTGTGTGTGTGTGTGTGTGTGTGTGTGTGTGTGTGTGTGTGTGTGTCCATTCTAAATCATCATCATCATCATCTCATTCCCGTAAGCTTAGTGGTCGTGGAGGAGGGGGGTGGGGGGTGGGGGGTGGGGGGGAGGATGGGGGCATGAGGGACGACTCTGTCGCTCTTCTCCACCGCGGATATCATCTGCTTTTTTGCAGAAGTTGTGGCAGCCTGGGGTCTGTCCATTATATCACGTTCTCCAACCAGCTCTTTCCCCGCCCACCTCTGCGCCTCTCTCTCTCTCTCTCTCTCCTCTCTCTCTCTCTCTCTCTCTCTCTCAAGTGTGCTTTGCAGGATTGTCTTGGCCAGCGAGTCGTGTCGTGTCACGTGGCCAAAAAAGCATGCAATAAACGATATCATTATGAATGTTTTGATGATCAAAAAGCACTTTCAAATTGAGGTTACAGTAGGCGGAAATTGAACACATTCAAAAGAGAAATTACAATCATTCCATCGGACAAAGCGGGCAGATAAATTACAAGACGAAACACGACAAGTTTCGACCTCTTGGGTCTTCTCCATGCAAGATGACCAAATTCAGGGAAAGGAAAACGATGGACGAGCAATAGCCCACCTTCTCAAAGCAGGAAGACAAGTGATCTCCCGTTCTTTGTCCTGAATGTTGTTTACTATACCTGAAGAAGACCAAAGAGGTCGAAACGCGTCGTGTTTTGTTTTGTAATATGTTTTTCCCCTTTTGTCCAGCGGAATGATCAAAAAGCGGTGTCGGGAATGTTGATTCGTGGGTTAGCAATGGCGTATTTCTAAACCAGTGCCCCCAGCGAAACACGGATTTAAGATTCGCTTTAGTTTCCTTTCCTCTACTGAATGTCTGTTTGAAAATGATTCGACAAAACCCATGAAATATGACGCTCTAGTCATCCACACAGCAATAAATGACCTGAAAAAGAAGTCCCCTGAAGACTGCTGTAGAGACTTTGTTATGAACATTAAAGCAATTGTTAAGAGTCATCCTGATCTCAAAGTAGTGGTCAGCAAAGTGTGCCCTACCAGAAACAAAGATCTGAACATCAAATCAGAACTGTTCAATGCTCTCGTCATGCAACAGCTAGCTGATTTCAACAACATCAGTTTCGTGGGGCATTCTAATCTACCAACCAGCCCGCGACATCTTCAGGATGGTCTTCATCCCACCTTCCTCGGAACCAGTAAGATGGCAGCTAACATCGGGCGCCACGTGAGAGACCTGTTCTGGAGGAAGCCCAGGAAAGCAACCAGGTTCCAGCACCACCCACCCAGACCCTTCCCCATGTACTACGACGACCTGTTGTTCGCTCCCAATTCATGGATGAACAGATTTGCTGTGCTGAGTGATTATTGACCCATTTTTCTGGGGATTTCTTTCTGAGAAAGGGTGGAATAATTTTTGCAAAACTCCAGCACCTTTTTGACTGTTAGTTTTGTTTTGAACAAGGTGCCATCTCGTGACCTCATCATCTTCTAATTAACCTCATTATCTAATTAACCTCAGTCCCATAAATTAATGTTTTATTATTGCGAATACTATTATATTGGTTGGCTAATTGACATAGTTTGTCATCTTTGTTATTTGCCATTTTTAATATTATAAAAGTTGCTGTTTATTTATTTATTTTTTTTTCCTATTTAAGACAATACATATTTCATTCTTCAGAGAGCATGACAAAGCATTCGAATTTGAAAATATTGCAATGGAACTGCAGATCAATATCAACAAATATTGACGAACTGATCAACATCTTTCAGATCATTCGTATCAAGTGTTGATATTACAGTCCTTAAATACAACTGAACACAAAATTCCAAAATTACAAAACTTTTATTACCCTCCAATACTCCAAACTAACAACGAAACAAGGAGGGTTAGTACTGCACTATATATTCAAGAAAAGGTTGAATATTTTGAAATAGAGCCACCCTTTTCAAAGAATGTTAAAAACATTAATGCATGTGCAGCAAAACTGAAACTCAACGAATTACTTACATTAAACGTGTTTCCATTTATTTGCCAAAAGGTCCTGACAACGAAAACACAGAATGGCTTCGCGCTATACCGGACCAGCATGAAAATGGTTAATAGCAGGTGATTTTAACTCGCATGCCCCGTTTTGGGATAATGAATGCGAAATAGTAACACACAATCGTTTCGTTGGAAAATATAGTAGACTCTTCAATGAGTCTGTTAAATGACGGCAGTGTAACAAGAATACCTGATATTTCACACCATCGAGCAACAGCAATTGATTTAACACTTATATCTCCTGCCATAGCTCCAAGCTGTGAGTGGTCTACCTTCAAAGATCCTCTTGGTAGTGATCATTTACCAATAATTATTACTATTAAGGGTAAACAATCCGTTCAAAACTGCGCTAAAGATAAGATCCCCAAAATATATTATAAATAAAGCTGTTTGGGATAAATTTGAAAACATACTCTCTACTTACAATTGTGAAGAGATAATGGCTGATAACATTGACACAAGCTACGCGAATTTTGTTGATATTGTTTTACATGCAGCTGATCTTTCAATACCAAGGTGCAATTCTGATGCATCAAACAAATATGCAGGGAATGTATGGTGGAATGCTACTTGTGAAGAAGCAAGAGAGAAAAAAAGATGCAGGCCTATAAAATATATTTAAAAGATAAGAAAGATCCTGACAAAATTGCTGAAAAGAACAGAGCAAAAAATCATAGTAACAGAGTAATCGAAAAAGTTAAGGAGCAATATTGGTCAAATTTCTGTGAAAATGAAATACATGACCACAAAGATATTCAGAAAACATGGAAAAAATTAAAAGACATGAAAAACGGAATTAGTTTTCCTGAATATCCCATAACATTAGAAAAAATAAGAGTTCCTTCAAATTTTGAAAAGGCTGAAGCGTTTGCAAATATGTTTGCAAAAAATAGCAATAGAGAGGGCCTGACAGAAAAGCAAAAGATATACAGAGAGAAAATGGAGGATAAGGAAACACATGAAAAAAGTCCCAATAATAGTCACTATACAAATGCTCCCCTTACATTTCAAGAATTAAAGGATGCAATTCTCTCTATTGGTTCGAAAAGAAAGTCAGTGGGACCAGATGCGATTTCCAATGAAATGATAAAGCATTTGCAGCTAATTTCACAATGTTTCTGAACTTATTTTTTTCAGAAATGTTGGTCTGAAGGGCTTCAACCATTTTTGTGGAAAAAAATCATTGTAACCCCTATCCCTAAAGAGGGCAAGTCAAAATCAGACAAAAATAACTACAGGCCAGTTGCTCTCACTTCACATGTGGGAAAACTTATGGAAAGAATTATTCTAAAAAGACTTGAACATCATGTGAAAAAAAAAATGGTGTAATACCAATACAACAGGCGGGCTTTAGAAAGGGTAGATCTACAGTTGACCATCTTGTAAAAATTACAACACAGGTTAAACATCAGTTTGCACGTAGAAAAAAATGTGCTTGCCACGTTTTTTTTGACATTAGAAGGCATATGACCAAGTCTGGCATTCAAAAACTTCTGAATAAATTGAAGTTAATTGGTCTCTCGGGATGTATGTACAATTACTTAAAAACCTTTTTAACTGATAGAACAATACAGACGAAGGTAGGAAATGTATATTCTAATGAAAGACATATCCAGATGGGAATCCCGCAAGGAGCTGTGATAGCTCCTATCCTGTTTAATATTTTGATCCATGATCTTCCTAAATCATTATCAAAAACTGTTGAACTAGTACAATATGCGGATGATATCTGCATATGGATGAAAGTTACTTTAAAACGTCACACACCAGTTAGATCAATCAACTATATTAAAAAGTTATATCAAAATGAACTAGATAAAATTAGTAAGTACATGACTGAAAATGGATTGGCCCTTTCAGCTGAAAAATCGCATATGGTTCTGTTCAATACTGGCTATGATCCTGATCCTTTGCCCTCATTTCAAATAGATGGATTGTGCCTTGAAAAATAAAAAAGTTGTAAAATTTTTAGGAGTAAATTTAACTTCTAAATTGAGCTGGAATTATCACATACAAACAATTCTAACAAAAGGTAAGAAAACATTAAACTTCTTGAAAATGGTGAGTCAACAATCCTGGGGTAAAGACAGTAAAGTATTAACACATTTAGCTACTGCGCTTGTAGGATCAAAACTATCCTATGCCCAGGAGACATTTTTTTCAGCCCCAAAATATTTAATTAAAAAGTTACAGAGTATCGATAGTAAAGCTTACAAGATAGCTCTTGGTGTCCCGGTTCATGCATCAACTTTAAAAACTTATATGGAGATCGGAATATTACCTTTTGAAGAAAAATATGAAACTTGCATCTGCAAAATATATTTTAAGAAGTCATACACTACAAAATCTTAATACCAGTGAAACTGAATTAAAATCAGAAATAAATTTTCCTAAACGGGCTCAAAAAATTGATTCTCTAAAATCGATAGCCTCATACACATCTGACTTATTTACAAAAGCAGGCACTGCACCTCAAAACGTAGCCCGGGTGTCTTTTAGCACTATCCCGGGAATGGGAACTTAGTAGAGCAAATTATGACATAGACTATACAAGTTTAAGAAAAAGTGATGGACCCTTGTTGCCAACGAATGTTAAGTCACATATAAATGAAACTTATATAAATCACCTTAAAATCTATACAGATGGTTCTGTACTAGACAATCATTTGTCTGGTTCAGCATTCATAGTTCCATCCTTAAAAATAGAGAAAGGTTACCACCTTGGAAAGAATATTTCCATATTTACTGCGGAACTTGTTGCCATTATTATGGCATTAAACTTTCTTCTTGATTTTCGATTTCCTGTATTTCAAATACTACTTTGTGTTGATTCAAAATCAGTCCTACAAGCTCTAAAATTTTCGAACACAAGTGTGAGAGCAGAACTTATATCAGAAGTGTACCACTTAATTCATTTTTTGCATTTACGTGGTTCTTATGTCGATTTTTGTTGGGTTCCATATCACTGTGGATTACCTGCGAATGAAAGGGTAGACAAATTAGCCAAAAAGGCTGCTATCACTGAAACTGATTTAACAAAGATATGCATTCCTTTATCCTTACATGAGAGTTATAGTCTTTTTAAAAGACGCAGCCTGGAACTCTATTTCAAAGAAGGGAAAAGGCACCAAAAACAAAAAGGGGATATTATTTAACAAGATATCAGCAAAAAACAGGTATGAAGAATCTCTACCAAGAGAGGATTTTTAAAAAGTTTGATTTTTAGATTGAGGCTTAATGCCTTTAAAACCAAATTCTGTAAACATGTGACTTGTATTTGTGGCCAGCAAATCACTCCGTTCCATCTACTATTTTTGTGCGATAGAATGAAACCCTATTTACCTGCTTGGTTGTTGAACACTGAACCGTCGATGTCAGTCTTTGAAGACATCATCTCTGACGAATCGAACATTTTTGAAGTTGTTCAAGGACTGATCAAGAGCCCAGTTGGACATTTACTTTAACGTCTATGTTATTTTCTTAATCTTGGTGTTAGTTGCTTATTTAGTGTTTCTTTGAAAGTTTTTGGATCCAGTTATGTGGTGTTTTTCACTTTTTTTTTTTTTTTTTTAAACCTAGGCCTAATTGCATTGTACATACCTACGTACGCCCCAAATCAACACCAACCGTTTGCATGCATCCACCCAAAAAAAACATCACATGCGCGCGCGCGCGCGCGCGCGCGCACGCACACACACACACACACACACACACACACACACACACACACACACACACACACATAACACTTACATACTGTCTAAGATCACTGTTAGGTGGATAGACGTTAAATTAAAGAACGAACGAACACACACACACACACACACACACACACACACACACACACACACACACACACACACACACACACACACACACTAAAAGTTAAGGAAATTCACGCGGACTTTTCCAGTTCCAAATATAGAGTAATGTGTCGCCTGCTACAGACGAAGTGTCCCAGAGATATCATGATTAGCCAGCTGGAATAGACACTTTATACTAACCATGAAAAATGTAAGCGGGACGTCTCCAATCCCAAACATAACGAGCGCTGCCTAATAAACGATTTTCGGAATCTGCAAGGGGGAGATAATTTGTATGGGAGCTCACGTTCAGAGAGTAATTCCGCCGTTTACATGGGACAGATTTGACTGGTGGACATGTCTAAAAATGTTTGCTTCATCGATCAGAATACCATTTCAATGAGAGAGAGAG